>CM047886.1:12130892-12255892 GCA_026212405.1 Petrea volubilis
CCCAAAACGCATTCAGTTTTGGACTGAACATAGGCCATTAGCGGTCAAGACGAAGAATCAAGCTCTTGATGATCCAGTAAGAAACTTTTCACAACAAACAATGGAGATGATGTACAGAAGGAAACAAGAAACTGCTACGCTATTCAAATAATCCACAAATTGACACTCTCCCTAGAGCCTCTTCACAGGCATGCAAGAATCAAAAGGGGTTTTTGTTTTTTTTGACTCAAATGTCCAACTTTTTTCAGAACTTGAACAAGGAATGTCAGATATTTGAAAATGAGTGAATATTCATGGGGTTGGGGTCTGCACATTTGAGTCTTTGGATTTATTTTCATCAGAAGACGGCCGGTTCTCTGAGTCGGATTGCCGGACCTCTTCGATCATTCTAACTACTTCATCCATGTTTGGCCTCAAGTCCGGCACCTTAGCAACACAGGCCATGCCAATTTGCAGCATCTGCACCATCTCTTCCTCGATGTTTTGGAACCTCATTAACTCCACATCAAACACCTCAGCAGTCCATTCCTCCCGGACCACTGACTGGACCCACCTCGGGAGATCAACTATGTCGTCCCGGCCTGGAGACTGAATGGGCTGTTTCCCAGTAAGCATCTCCAGTAACATTACCCCGAAACTGTACACATCTGATTTGTGAGTGTGTTTTCTTGCTTCGATCACCTCCGGGGCTCGGTACCCTACGTGCCGGGATGATGAGGCGGGATAGTTCATGAGGGTGGCTAAGCCAAAATCCGAGACACAAGCATCTAGGTCTTGGTTCAGGAGGACATTTGAGGACTTGATGTTTCCATGAGTAAATCTTGCACTGCCCATGGTGTGCAGATGAGCAATGCCTCTTGCTGCCCCAAGGGATATTTTGACTCTTGATTGCCAGTCTAGAGGAGTTCTTCCAGCAGTCTTGTTTCCTGTTTCAGTTGGAGTTGAATAAAGAAGTTGCTATGAATAGGAAGAAAATAACAAGACTCGATATTTCTTTAAATATTCTTGATGTAATGAATACAGCTGATAGGCCTAATAATGCGACGATATAGGAATAGTTACCAAAACTCCCCCAAGGTATGTCCCGATTACAAAACCCCTCTTGTGTCTATTTAAAAGTACAAATACCACCCTCGAGGTTTGTTTCTGTCTTTCAAATAACACTAGCCATTAGTTGCCCTCACTACAAAAAGCCCTTCTATCTGTTAGCGTTAGGGGGTAATTGCGATTTCAACAAATACAGGGGCTTTTTTGTAATTGAAGCAAATCTCAGGGGGTTTGGACAATCATCCCGATGATATATTTCAAGGATTTTCAGCGTTATGTGGTCTAGTACTCTGCTTATGATAGTCGAGATTGTCAAGCAATATTAAACAGGACTGTATCCAATAAGAGAGATCAATTCGTAACAAAGTAACATGACTCCTACAAGAAGATATTCTTAGCAAGGGTAAAATATAACAGAGATGTTTTATTGCATTCAACAAGGTAAGACCCTCATATTGAGATCAGGTTTCATCTAGGGAATGAAATTTAACGGAGTGAGTTATTTGGTACCGTGCAACATAGCTGCCAAGCTGCCACTTGGATAGTAATCATAGACTAGGAGCTTTTCATCCTTGGAGTAATAATAAGCACGCAAAGGCACAAGATTTGGGTGTTGCCCAACTCTCCCAATTATTTCCATTTGTTGTTCAAAGTCTTTCTTCCCAACAATTACTTCTTTCAACCTTTTCACGACCACTGTTGTCGACTCCTCCAAGACTGCCTTGTATCCAGTTCCAAAACTACCTTTGCCAAGTACTTCAGCCGAGGCCCTCAGTAAATCCTCAAGATCGAAGTTGTAAGAACAACCTTCGAAGAAAAATAACTTGTTTTTCTCGGGTTCTTGCACACCACTGCCAAACTGTTCTCCAGGCTTCTCAGCCCTCCCAGCACCTGAAGACTTAACTTTCGGCACAGCAGCACCATCATCACTCTCTTTTCTCTTAAAGCAGAAAAATAAAACTAAAACTACAAGCAATAGCAATATACCACCTCCCACTGCAATGGCAATAATCACCCCCAATGCAAGTTTCCTCTTGGAGGGCTGTTGTCTCTGAGGGACCCCAGGGGGTGGTAGAAAGGGGCTTGGTGAAGGGGAGGGAGGAACAACATTTGAACAAGGAATTAAAGGTGGCCCACACAAAAGATTTCCAATGAAAGAAGAAGTTGGGAACTTCTGTAGAGAAGACGGGATAGTGCCATTAAGATGGTTGTAGCTTAAGTTGAACCGTCTGAGTCGTCTGTGGCCTAGATCAGGAATTGATCCAGAAAGTGAATTGTTATTAAGGTTCAAGGCGGTAAGCTGTGTCAAATTCTGAATGGTTGGTGGAATGCTTCCAGTCAATGAATTAAACGAGAGATCCAAGACGGCAAGTTGAGGGGAAAGAGAAATCGGAATATCACCCGAAAAGTTATTATGTTGGAGAAAGAGGTAATTAAGAGAAGGCAATGAAAGGACATCAGAAGGCAGATTACCACTGAGGAGATTGGATCTAAGGCTGAGAACTCTCAGGGAGTCCAATTTACCAAGAGTGTTGTTGGGAATCGAACCAGTGAGTCCAACCCCAGGGAGCCGAAGCCCAATCACGCTTGTACCATCCTTAGTACAATTGATTCCTATCCACGATGTGCAGACTGGTGTAGCAGGATTCCAGTTTAGCTTCCTGCCATGTGGCACGGCATAAGAAAATGCCAGAAGGGCTTGTCTATCTGAGTTCAAATCACCAAAAGCCAGAGGTTGAAGACACACGATGATGAACAAGGAAGAAAGCAACACATGGGCAAAGCAGAGTTTCATGAGGATATCCGCTGCAGCAAAAGAATAGTGTAGGTATCTTGGTTTTCCTGAGGGCAGGCAGAGAAGGGACAGCAAGAACACAACATTAGTTTATTGACAGACAAACCGAGGTAACAAGACAAGGAATCTAAAACTGAAAGCATTCAAGAAAAAGTTCCGAGTGTTCATAAAAGGTGAAGAAATAAAATCAAGATTTCCGTAGATAATAATAACAAATTAGAAGTGAAGAGAACAAGATTTTTGTAAGAGAAGTGAATACTGAATTGATACTTTAAACTATTATTCGCTTATTTCCCATCCTATGATACGTGAAAGAAAAAAAATTTGCTGTCAACCCAGGCTAAAAATGCATGGCATCCCATAGAGGAATCAAAAAAGATAATAGATAGACAGTATTGTGAAAGAAACTTCACATGCTTTCAGTTGCACAGAAGAATATGTGTTGTTGGATTAGTGTACAGCAAAAGATTCCAACAAATAATAAATTGTGGTCACTATATTTTTTCATCACTATAATTAACAGAAATTCTCTTTCGAAAAGCCATTCGGGCCATGTCATATGATTAGCACTTTATTTCAGCTAATGGAAATGAAACTGCACTTAGGAAGATAACTTAAAAAAGCATGAAGTTTCCCCCTGGCCCTGGTAGTGAACCACTTCTGAAAATGTGTGTTTCTTTTGCATTATTATTCAAGCTGCCGCTAAAACTTCAAAAATTTGAACCCTCCAGCTAAAAAGAGATATGAAAAAATGAAATTTGGTACAAATGTTTTTTAAAACCTGATCTTCACAACACTCGATACATCAAAAGCAAAGAATACCGTCGAGAGCCCCCTATTTGCTGAAAGGCCATGTCACTTTTTTCTATAACCTTCAAGCTCAGTAAAGTAATCCAAAATGTACAGGAAGATCACAGTTTGCTATCCTTTTAATAAAATTCAAAAACAAACACAAAAAATACCATAGCAACTTAGGCCTTGTCTTTATATAGTTTTACTAAAAAGGTGCTGCAAATTGCAAGAGAGCCATCAATTTTGCAATAATAATTATTATTAAACAATATTTGTTCATGGTCAACTGAGTAGGTTCAATATTGATGAATATCTCAATTTTCAAAATAGTAATTTTAAACATCATTTTCCATCAATTCTTTCATTCTTCTCAAACACAAAAAGGGAAATAAAAGAATTATAAGCCATCTAAAAATGAAAACTTGAATTTTTCTCGAACACTTTCAAGTTTTTCAGGGAAAACCAAAATCTGGAAAAGGGTAGCTATGTCTTTGCCTACTCCTAATAAATTTAGTGTACATATAATATACATAAACATGAAAAAATAAATATTTCCCCAATGCTTTGAACTAAAAACTAAAAGATAAAAAGCATTAGTTCTTTCTGAAAGTCGAAAAAACCAAAGATATTTTAAGTATTTCGTATTTCTTTTTCTAAACTTAAGATAAACCATTCTCCCCTAGTCCCCACTGAACGAATTTACAAAAAGAGATAACACAAATATTAACTCCAGAGATCTTTTGGTTAAAGCAGCCAATATTAAACAAACAAAAAGCCACACTACTTTAAACGGTAATAAAGATTCTTAAAAGCTTACGTCACCAGAATAAATTGGCAAATAAATTCAATTGCAACAATTGCAGAGAACAAAATGTTGGCAACAATAAAAAATAAAAAATCACAGCATTCAACTAATCCTGCAACAAATACAAGCTCAGGCTCACTCAGATCTGCTAGTCAAAACCTTTCTCCACCATTTCAGCTCAAGCAATTCGGAAGCAAAACCATAAAACAAAACACACACACACACACACAAAACAAACATGAAATGGACAAAGAGCGAATTTACCTCGCGGCATTGGCAGGAACTCAGAAAACTCTGCTTCAATGGTGGGCTCGAGGCTCAAAACCAGAGGTTCTTCTTGCAATCTTCACAGAGAAGTTGAAGAACACAGCGGAAACAGAGGAACCCACGTGACTGAAACCGTTTAGGAGCAGCATTGGCAACTGCATTTCAGTGAAGAACACGAATTAACTCCAAATGGGCATTCCCAGATCCAGAAAAACAAGAGCGAAGTAGCTAATTCACAGCTCAAATTTGCTGCTGCCTCAGTTTTTTCTCAATCTTTTTGAATTTGGTGAGCTGGGAATGTGACAAGGGATATGAAAAAAATAAATAAAAGGTCAGTTGCTGAAACTGATTCGCTCAACCACTGCGAGAGAGTGAGGTGGGTTGGGGGTAGGGGTAGGGGTGTGAGGGGGTCGGGTTGTCAGGTGGAGGGATTGACGTCGTGATTTCTTTATGGAGTGGGAAATTTTGTCACCAGCAAAGGTACCAATAAATACTCAGTCTTAACTACTCTGCACTAGACGCTTGCTAGTGTAAAAGTAATATACATATATATATATATGTGTGTGTGTGTGTGTGTGTGTGTGTGTGTGATTTAATTATTTTGATAAAATAAAACTATAAATGCTTATTAAATTTTATATATTATATGTGTGTGTGTGTGATTTAATTATTTTGATACAATAAAATTATAAATGCTTATTAAATTTTATAAACGAATATAAAAAAATTAGTATTTAATAAATTTTATGATAAGTGAAAAGAAAATTAATGTAAAATAAGATAAAATCATATGATTAAAAAAACAATTACATAAGAATTAAAAAATGCTAGTTGAAATTTAAATAATATTGAGAAATTTAAACAGTGATTATATGGAGTTGAAATAGACTTGTATACGCAATCAAATTAGACGGAGTGGAAAGTGAAGTGACAAAAACAGCGATTATAGTAGAGATAGTATACATATTTGATTATGAAATTGAAAAACTTATTTTACTAGTTTTTTTTTTTAAATTTAAAAATATACAATTTTTATTTCATTTTAATTTATTAATTTTTAACATAATAATTCAATTTAATAATAGATTTATATAATGGTTGAAAAGGTAAAATTTTTGTATGCTTTTGCACTTAATCCCCGTTTGATTTTTGAATTTTGATAATAAAAATAAGATAAAATTTTTCTTTACTTCAAATGATTTTGGGGTGGGGGACCGTTTACTAATTAATTAGAAACTCGTCCACATTTGGGACTCTTTGGTATTAAGAATGATTGTCTGCATCTTCGAAAAAAACCAAAACTTGTTAGGTTTTTGTCGCATATTTTTAGAGTAACTTATTTATTTATTTATTTATTTTAAAAGATTAACATTAGGGTTATATTAGGTTTGTAATTTGCATTTATTAGAGAAATATTAATTTAGAACTTGATCTTTTTAAGTTCCGGTTTTTAGCATAATCCTCAATAATTTTACCCTTGTGAAACCAAATTAAATTATCAAGAGAAAGTTCATGAATACAATTTTGTTCATTTGAAAGGGTGAGAATCTCATTTTTTTTGGTTCCATATAAATTAGATTTTAATCTCATTTTCTCTCTCATAAATCAGACTTTAATCATATTTTTCGTCACATAAGTTGGGTTTTATTTTTAATTTTGGTATCATGATTTTGTTTTTACATGATTTTCACATATTTTATATATGAGTTTGACAAATCTGAGAAATAAAATCCCAGAAAACAGTGAAAATTTATGAAATTATATATTCCTTTTGTGGTACAAAATATATGTGTGTATAATTCCTATGCTACAACAAACTAATAGTTCTACTTTCAGTGCTTGCTTAATTAGAGGTGTAATTTGACCATCATCAAGAAGGTTTCGAAGTGTCAATTGTGAAAAAGATGTTGTCGTTTCAACTTTTTTTTTTTCTTTTTTAACTGTTCATTTAAATACAGAGTTAGTATCATGTTAGTTACTCTTTATTTGTCACTTTATATTGAAACTGGAATGATGATTTATCCCCATCTAAGAATTAGATCTTAGTAAAATGACAAAAAGAATTATTAAAATAATAAAAGGTAAAAAGTACATTTGTTTGGTCAATCTCCTTGTTCATGAGAATCATAGCCATTGGATTCTATAGTTATTCAAGAAGCTTCAATGTACCACCGATAACTAGATTATGTATATTTACAGCTATGTTGCATAAATACGGATACAGCGAGACAGATATGATAGCGAAAATTTTCTAAAAATTTTATGATAAAACATGTTTTCGACATGACAATTATAAAAGTATTTTTATATTATTTTAGTATTAATATAATATAATATAATATACATATACATATATTTGTACATTTGTATACACATATATAATCACTAAAATTTATACATGCATATTGATAGAAGTACAAAAAGAAGAAAGTTCATATCGATACAATTGTATCAAAATTCCAATTCTATTATCTATAGATTATCTATTTTAAAATTAAAAGAAAATTTTGATTTTTACGCAATATATATGACAAAAATATAAATTATTAAATAAAACGGTAATTTTTTAAGCAACTTTCACTACAAGAAAAAAGTTATTTGACGATGGAATTGCCGATGGAATATTTTGTTCGAAAATTTTTAATTTTACAAATCAGTTACCGACGATTTAGCGTCGCATTAGCGAGGAACTTGATAAAATGGTTTATAACGTATATTTCATCGGAAATCTGTCAACAAACACACAGGACAAGGTAGGAACAAGAGCCCGCTAGTTTTCGATAATCTTCTGACGAAACATAATTATCGAAAAATAATTTTCTTCTCTATATTTTTTTTCCAACAAATCCAACCATCAAAATGAGTAAATAAATTCTCGTCCTCTAAAACCCCCCATTCAATACTCCCTTTTATTGTCACAGTAGTTATTGAGAGATGGAGAGAAATTTTTTCTTTCTTTTTTTTCTTTTAAAAATTTTTGAAACTGGCAAAAGTTATTTTCACAATATTTATGAGAATTCAATGGTTACAACCAAACTACTGATTATCTTGGATAGTTTAGAGTTGTAAACTAGAGCTACTAATCCTAAACAGTTTATCTTTTTTCTTTCTCTCGTATGGGAGTCACTGTTTCTCTTGAATGTGAGTCTTATACATCTAGGTTTTTTGGATTTGCGGAATCCAATGCAAAGCTTAAATCTGGGGTTACCTTTTCTTTTAGCCTTGTTCCTAAGTCATTGTGGTTTCTTTCAGCATGGTAGTCTGCTTCCGCACTTTCATTTTTTTTGTTTGTTGGCCTTGTTTCCAATTGTTTAGTTGGATAATTGTTTTCTTTACTGTTTGTTTGTTTTCACAAGTTGCACTTTAGCTAGGTGCACCCTGTACCCGATTCAATCGATCAGAGTTTAAGACCCTAATATGACTCTCTCTAGGATCAGTGGCGATGGACGAGAAGTTGGAATGGATGAATAAAGCACTGACGTTACATCCTAGGGAAGAAACTAGTGATATATATGAATAAAGCTCTTTAGCTAGGTGTACCCTGTACCCACCTCATACATATCATTATGTCTTGTAGATCATTCGTCTCTTTTTCTTTTAACCTAAATGGGTTTGGTTTACTGCATTTGGGGAGGGGTGTCTGTCAAGGAGACCCCCTCTTCCCTTATCTATTTCATTTTTGTGCAGAAGTGTTAAGTTAATTAATACGGGTGGAGGAAGAATGACAACTTATTTGGGGAGTGGCAGTTAGTAAGCATGGGCCTAGAGTGTCACATTTGCTCTTCGTTAATGACACCCTTATTTGCTATCAGGCGGATGAAGTTGCAGTAAAAATATCAAACAAGTGCTTGCGACGTATGCAACGATGTCCGGCTAAGAGATCAATATCCAAAAATCACTGGTGTTATCTAGTTGGAATGTGGATATGGCAAAGCGAATGTAATTGGCAGATTCCTTATGGGTTCAACTGGTGGCCAACCATGATTGTACCTTGGTCTCCCACTATTAGCGTGAAGATCAAGGAATACTATGTTCACATTAGTTAAAGATAGAGTCTGATGACATATTTAGGGGTTCTTTACAAATTCACTGTTCACTGGAGGCAAAGAGGTATTAGTGAAGGCGATCTTATAATCCATCCCTACCTACGTAATATCCTGCTTTAGACTCACATATGGCTTTATACGTGAATTGGAGGGGGTGGTCAAACAATATTGGTGGAGTACTATAGCAAATAAAAAGATCCATTGGGTTAATTTGAGGGCTATGCGTTGAAGTAAACTGGGAAAGAGGATTGGCTTTTGTAACTTGAGTGCTTTCAATACGGTATTACTATGAAAACAGGCATGGAGATTAAGTCATAAGCCAAATTGTCTAATGAGTCAAGTCCTACGTTGTAAATATTTCCCACAGATAGATTTTTTTCACATGAAATTGGGATTTAGGCCATCCTGTACCTAGCGGAGTATCTTTAGCACCTAGGGATTGATTTAGTAGGTGATGAGATGGAGAGTGGGTACAAGGGAGAAAGTGAGGATTTGGGAAGATCATGGGGTCATGCGTCCATCTACTTTCCTACCGATCAATTGATTCAATTATATGGAGTGACCCTAAATAGTCAATTGATTCAATGATGACAATATTGCAGAAAGATGTTAAACTTTTGTTTGAAAACATCAATTATATAAAGCCAAACAAATTTTTATCTCTAAGGGAAATGAGACTGATATCGAGGAGTATGCTATGTTATTTTCATATGCTGCTGAGATAAAAAAAAGTTTGATCCTTCTAACACTGTGAAGATAAGATGCAAATTGGATGTGGAACAACCAAAGTTCAAGAGGATGTATATATATTGGAGGGCTCTGAAGAGGGGATTTCTTGAGGGTTGTAGACCTGTTATTTGTCTGGATGGGTGTCATTTGAAGACTTATTGTGGAGGCATCGTTCTGATTGCTGTTGGGGTAGATGCTAACAACTGCATCTACCCTTTTGCCTATTCAATTGTTGAGAAGGAGAAAACTAAGTCATGGTTGTGGTTTTTGGAATTTCTGATTGAAGATCTAAATATCTCTAATGTTTATTAGTGGATTATAATGTCATATAAGCAAAAAGGGATAGTTGGCCAGGATGAAGCATATGCTCTCGGGAGATAAACAAGTCAAAATTTGTAAACAAATGTGAAGAAAGTTTGCCAGTTTTGTTGTGTCTTTCTCAACACTTTTGTGCCACTTAATTTATCTAATTTTTGAGATAATTAAGTATGGTTGTGGATGTAGTAGCATATTTTTTGGCTTTTGCAGTGGCCATTTGTGTCTATACGGGTGGCCATTTTTAGTCTTTTGGGACCACTTTGTAGTGATATTGAATACATTGATGCTCTCTCTATTAATAAATCTTCCCTCTCTCTTTTTTTTTTCTTTTTTTTGAAAATTTTAGTGCCGTTTTTGGTCTTTGAGGACCACTTTGCAGTGATCTTGCATCTTTTCCTTTTTTTAAGGCTTAAAAGTCGAAGACAAACAAAAAGAACAAAAAGTACTTCATTAAAATAACCATTACAGAACTACATGTCCACATTTCACTTACAATTGGAAAATTGGAAATTTAAAACCATAAAAAATGTAAAACTACTAAATCAACAAGTAGATTAAAACCAAGATATAACCAAGGCACCCCGCAACCACTTCTCTATTCTACTCTTCTGATTTAGGGCTTCTTCAAGCATTTCCACACGCTGGCGCAACCCAGGTATAATCTGTCTAGAGCGATTGCACATTGGGGGGGTTAATCCATACGTAGTACATAAAACCACTAGGTTTCTACTCAAATCATTAAAAAAAACCTCATTACTTCAAAATATCAAAAAACACTCACAACCTAGGGTTTCATAATTTGGGAACAATATGCAAACTTATACCTTACCTATGGCATGAAGCGTACCTATGACCAGGGTCTAACTTAATCCATGTCACGCCCCTCACAGTCTCTCTTTCACAACAACAAAAATCATCCATTATGAACTCAACAGTTTGCACCCACATTTGCAAAGAGAAGAAAGATAAATGAGAAAGAATGAGCTTTTAATTTTCTCAGGTAAAGTGGGTGAAATTAGTTCATTTTACTCTTATATCCATTGCCAGCTGTGTAAAAAGACTATTTTGCCCTTAAAGATGTCACGCGTGGGGCTCGTGAAGGCATCCTAGCCAAATATTCGATCGAAGATGGATACTAATACCAAACCGCAAACTTCAAATGGCAAATGGTAAAAAAAAAGTTTAGATGGTAAAAGTCCAAAAATCCAAAAAGTTTGGAGGGAAAATTTTTTATCCCTAAAATGAATTAAATCCATATTGTTCTTATTCTAGAAACGTCAGGCCCTAAGTATATCACCCAATTTTGACCCATTAGCATGCGTTATATTGTGTACTATTGCATCAAAAGCTCATGCAAATAGGCACGAACCCATTCTTTACAGTGTTATCTCCCTAACCCAGCACAATCCATCTTATGTTTGATAACATTCTTATAGCTTTCACCTTAAAGAATTTTTAAAGGCTAGTCAATTGGCAATTTTTGATATGACTTTACTTAAGTTGGGGTTCATGCATGTGTTGTTCACTTGATTGTGAGGTGTGTTACTATTGCATCCTATCCATTTATCCTTGGTGGTGATCAATTTAGCTATCTTATTCTAGAGATGGGTATTCACCAAGGAGACCCCCTCTTTCCATCTTTGATTTTGATTTATGCGGAAAGTTTGACTTATATGTTTGCCGATGGTGGGGCATTCAGGGAATATTGCCGATTGTTATTGAAAGACATGCTCCCAATAATTCTCATTTATTATTTGCAGATGATACCCTTATTTGTTGCACGACAACTTGTGATGCAATGGTGTGTATGAAGAGGATTTGGAACAGTATGCGTGGGTATTGGGGTAAGAAGTAAACTTCTAGGAATTGGTAGCGGTTTGGACTTCTGTAATCTGAAGGCGTTTAACTACGCCCTGCTGGTAAAGCAAGCTTCGAGAATAATTGACATGCCGTAGAGTCTTTTTAGTAGGGTACTTACGAATTGTTTCTTTCTAGATATGGATTTTTTCATGCCACGGCTCGGGTCTTCTCCCTTATTCACATGGCAATGTATTCTAGGCTCGAGGAGCAATATTTGGCCTGATCAAGGTGGCAAGTTGTTATGGGTTCGACAATAAAGATTTAGCAAGATAGTTGGCTCCCTCGCCGTAGAATGTTTCAACATATTCAACCAAGTCATTCCTCTAGAGATCTTGTAATAGTTGAGCAACTCATTAACAGGCGATGGTGAGCTAATTTTTCGGATTCCTATCAACACAAAGTCCTATCTCGACATACTTACCTGACATTATTCAAAAAATGGGAGGTTTTCGATTAAGAGCGTCTATCACATTATCATGTCTATTTGGTCTTTCTCAAACATATCTTCCTTATCTCATAGGAACAGACCATTGTGGAGAGCTATTAGGGCTGCTCACACTTTCTCCAAGATTAGGGTGTTCGCTTGGTGGTGGTGTGAAGATATTCTTCTGACGGCAAGGAATCTTTGAAGGAGGTGATGTAGGGATGGCTTACGTTGCCCTCTTTTTGTGGAGAGGAGAATGAAGATCTAAAGCATGCTTTTATTGGGTGCTTGTTTAGTTACGAAATGCGGGTTTGTCCCTTCATTTTGATTAGGATTGTTGGCTTAGGAATGGGGGATCATCTTGAATGGTTGGGATTTGCTGCCTCGAATCTAGATTCTGTTGGAGTTCAAGCTAATCCTAATGATCCTATAGGCAATTTGGTTTAACAGAAATTGAAAATGGAGTGATGAGGATCACTTGGCACTTGGTGGCATGACGAGGTTTGCCGAGAGTACCTAACTTCCACCACTGGTGAGGACCATCAAGTTTAATTGTGACAGAATAACTTTCGTAGTAGAACATAATTTTGGCTCGGTTTGATTGCACGAGACTATGAGGGCGAACGTGTGAGATGGCTATCCAAGAGAAGATTAGCAAGACTTGAGACCGCGTATGTTGAGTGTTTGGCTATCATGGAGGTGATTAAAATGGCCAAGGCATACCGATGAATGCACATCATGGTTGAGAGTGACAATTTATACCTTATCCAAAGAATCCGATCAACTGAAGAGGACTTCTCTTCAATTGGCACAATATTTAGAAACATCAAAAGAATGGTTATGGAGTTGCTTTCCTATCAATTTATGTTTGTTAGGAGGCAAAGTAATGCTGCTACACATGCTCTTGCCCATAGTACCACCGGAACTTGTTCCTTTCTATTTTGCCTAGTTACATTCATCATGTTGTAACTTTGAATACTTAGTTGGTTGAATAAATTGGAGCTAATTACCAATTTCATCCCACATGTCGCTAATTATTTCAATTTATTCCCACACTTCAACTCTTGGATAATCGAATGCCAAAAAATTGGGGATTTCGCCAAATCAGTCTCAAATCCTACTTACCATTAAGTTTGTTAACGGACTGGTAATGTGGCCATTAGTAAAAAACAAAAAACATAAAAAACTCACCTGCTAGCAACATGATGGAAAAAGGGAGGGAATATTTGGTGGCAATTAAGTAAACCCTTTGATTCTCCTTGATCACTTGCCATTTTTCTTTAATTTATTCTGAAAAACAATTGAGTTGGGTTGAAATCCATATTTTCAACATGACCCTCTTCTTGTTTCCTTCGATTTTAATATTACCGCCCACTTTTTTGGTATAGATGAATGGATTTTGATTGAAACTCTTTTCTCTCATAATTTTCTCAATTTCTATGACATTATGTTTTGTGTGCGTATGGGGGGGGGGGGGGGGGGGGGAAGGTGGCAGCCAATGGTGCGGGAGACTGTAGTGGTTTTCATGGCAGTTTGGAACAAGAGCAACAGTAGGTGAGATCGAGGAGAGAGAGAAACAGAGAGAGGAAATACCAGTAAGGGAGAAAACGACGATACGAAGAAGAAAGGGAAATGAAGAAAATTGGGGTGGGTGGGGGCGTGGGGGTGGGGGGGGGGGGGGAGTTAATTTGTACAGAAATGATTGAAAAATAAAAATATTTTTTTTGTACAAATTTAAAATATTTTAAATTACCATTAAAAAAATAATTTTTTTATTTTATAATCGATTTTTCTTAATTACAACTTTTATGTAATTTACAAATAAAATATTATTTTGTTATTTTAATAAAAAAATTCAAACATGAAAATAAATTTGTACTTCAAAGAAATTATATTCAGGACTGGCATAGTTGAAATGTATTTTTTTTTTTTTTTTACTTCAAAATAGTCTCATTCAAACGCATTTTATAAATACTCAATTTGAAGTCATTTTTTGAACAACCATCCTAACAACTTTTTACATTTTCAAAAACTGAAAAATGTATTTTAGAGAACTAATTTGCAAAATTGTTTTGCAATTCAACTAAAACTCCAAACACCGGCCTTACTAATTGTCAATTTTGGTGCCAAAAATTCCATCCCTTTTTCCATCTCTATTTTATTTTATTTTGTATGCGTGTGGGATCCGTTAATTCATATGAATTGTCAAGAAAACATTCCTAATAGTACAGTGTTTCTATTTTTCTTTTTTTACCTTTCTTTCTTTTTTCAGTCGATAAATAAAATATGTAGGTTTGTGGCTTAGTCATATAGCACGTTACAATCTTGGTGCTTTCAACGTCGTGTAATAATAAGTCTTAGCAAGAAAAATTCTTTAACTCAGCTAAAAAAACACCCTTTGGCTTTTAGAGTACGAAATTTAAAATTGTGGAGTGATGTGTAGCAAATCGAAATAAATTTGTGATTTCTTTTACCTACATATAGTGCTGGATAATGTCGATATTCTATTAGAAACATAAAGAAAAGTAATATTAATGGTAACATATAAAAGTGATAACATAAAAATTATCACTAATAACTGTATTAAGTGACAAAACCTTTTATTTGGTCACTAATTAATTATTTTAGGCGATAAGAACTTTTATAATGTTACAATATCGCTCAATCACTACAAAAAAATGAGTAAATTTATGAAAATATAATAAGTAATAATCAAAAAGTTGTCATTAATTATATACATTTGGTGACATCAAATTGATGTTATCACAAAATATAGTATGCACAATGTCAATGGTGACAATTCATTGTAAAAATGTGGCAACATAGTGCAAAAGTAATAATTAGTGATACACCTAGTGTGACAACTTAGTAGTAATGAAATCTTGTCACCAAATCCTAATAACAATTTTTATTGTCATCAAGTTGTCACTATAAGTGTACCACTAATTATTAATAGTGACAACTAAAACATTACTTCTTGTCACCATTGAATAATATTGTGACAACATAAAATTAAATTGTTGTCGCCAAAAAAACTTAATTAGTGACAAAATAGAGTTAGTCACTTTATATAATTATTGGTGACAATTTTTATATTGTTACTTTTAAATCTTGTCAATAATATTACTTTTTCTTGTAGTGAATGGTGACCAAAATTAATGTTTTAGTGGTCACCATTTGGTGATAAACCTATAGTGATAATTTGGTGGCAAGAAAAAAACAACGTCATTAGGATTTTGAGATAAGATTCAATTTGTATTTAGTTTTTACTATAGTTGTATCACTAATTATGAATATTGTATTATGTTGACACTATTGACATTATGCAAATTATATTTTATGACAATATAATTTTATTATTGCTAAATATATATAATTTATGATAATTTTTTTCTTATCACTTATATATTCATTTTCTTGTAGTGAATGCTAGTTAATAATTATATATATATATATATATATATATTCATATATATCTAGCTAGCTAGGATGTGACCTTAGAATTCTCGTGAAATCTACAGTTCATGTTCTATTATTCTAATGGAATGGGTAAAAATATCATTATTTTACAATATTAATAAATAAGTAATTAAATAATAAAGATACATATTTGGTGAAACCAAGTGTTGACAAGCATAAGATTGAATTGACTTGGGGGTGGGTACATGGGTCAATTGATTTGACCTCCCGCAGGCACCAAAGTCATTTTCCAGCAATATGGAGTTCTCAAGGTCAGCGATACTTTGACATAATACCTCATGCACGTGCATTCACATATATGGAGAAAATGCGTCAACAACATCGGATCCTCGTTCTCATCCAACAAACAAAAAAAAAAACATCGGATCCTCAATTAAAAATTTAAAATCGTTATCCTTTTTCGCAGTTTAGTTTCTTCTCCTTCCATCTTTACTTACTCTCCACGGGATATTTTAATCTCGATAAAATTCCGTCATATAAATATTAATCACGTGACAAGTATATTATATTAGTTATGTAATTAATGTATATTTAAAAGAGATTGCCTAATATATCACATACAAGTTCAATTATGATTTATTGGATGCCATCAAATCAAGTTCGGCTCAAAATTTTCTTACTCTTTTTTTTTTTTTTTTTTTAATGTTTGCAAAGATAATGACCCTCATCACATGATTTGGATATTTCATAATTATCACATGCTATGTGTCGTTTGAAGTCCAGTTCTTATCTACCAAACAGTTCTACGTACACGAGAAGAGAGAGTAATTTTTCCCCCCATCTTTATGTTACACTTCTACCTTTCGAAACAATTGCTTCAAACAATAACTGCTTCAAGTGTTTTAAATAAAATTGGGGAATAATATATATGTATACACATAAGATATATGCCATTGTACATTTAGTTCTCTACAAAGAAACATAATATTAATGACAAATGAATATATCAATAATATAAAAATTGGCACCAATAATAAACATTAAGTGATAATATCTTGTATATTATAATTAAATAGATTTACTTTTTAATAAAAAAATTAATTTTATCACCATATGGCTTAATGGCAATAAAGGATAGCATTTTAGTAATTATCACCATTAAAAATTAGTGACTCACAGCCCGTAAAATGCTAAAAGATATTTGATAATTTTTTAAGTAAAGTAGCTTATAAGCTTAAAAAATAAGTTGTTAGGAGTTTATAAGCTTCAAAAAGAAAAGTAAACCCCCTCCAATTTATTTTTGATACAACTTAAAAGCTGCCTAATGCTAAAAAATAGAAGGGCAAAATACACTCAACCCCTTTCAACTATGCTTATGTAACACTTTACCCCCTTGTACTATAAAAAACTTTACTTAAATCCTCCATCTTAATTCGTACACAAACAAGGCATTACCTATTATTTATAAAATAACTATTATATCCTTTTAGTGTTTTAAACTCCAAGATTACTCATATGAACTATATAAAATACCATCTTTGATACATGCTTATAAGGTATTTGGACCCTTTGAAATGTATCTTTCAGCGTATTTGATTTCTCGTCGCATTTCTTATGAGCCGATCAATTGTAATCTGACTTGCATTAGGAATGCCATATAATATGGTATAACAATCTCACTTAGGAGGTGAGTTTTTGGCATTTCAAATTATGCATTTCAATTAGCTCTTGTATATTGTCCATCTTATCCCTAGAATTGACGAAATTACTAAAAAATGGTATTCCATGGGGGCAAAATCGAATTTTTGTATCCTTAATACCATGTTACATATACATATCAAACATGCACCTTTTCAAAGAATTTAAATTAAGAAAATTATAATACCAAAACAAACACACTTACGATTGCCAAAATATGAGGCCCACCCACTTAAGGCATTAAATATCTTATGTGCGAAATTCATTATCAAATATGTAAATGGTTTTTGAATTATTTATGTCAAGCAAAACGTTGTACCTTTTCATATTATGGCATTGATTTATTTTGGTAATGGAAAAGCCAACATCAATTTTGTTCTCAATTTCACAAGTTTATTATTACATATTGAAGACCACAAATGTAAAGTTTTAGTTGTTTATAATTTCATTTTTTGATCCAAAAAACTTAGCTCAACTATTGCACATTTTCCAACTCTTTTTATCATAAAATTGCACCGATATGTAAAATAAAATTTATGGATTTGAATGAAATAAGAGAAAGCATGAACTATTAAAAAAAATTCAATTTTGATGTCTATTACAATAAAATAAGAATTAACTAATACCCAAGAAAGTTTTCATAAATAAAATAAAATAAAATCTCAACAAGAATTTTGAAATCTACTACAGACACTTGCATTTGCATTATGAGGGCACTTGTATAATTTATTTCTCGCACACTAACGAGGGTTTTATTGTTCAATTTTTTTAAAAAGTGAAATGTGATGATAGATATTTTACAAGTAATAGTTAATGCCTTATTTGTGTATGAATTAAGATGAAGGGATTAAGTGAAGTTTGTTATAGTACAAGGGGGTAAGTGTTACATTACCGTAGTTCAAAGGGGTTAAGTATATTTTGCCCAAAATAAAATGACCCAAATATCTTTATTTTTTCCCAATACTACATTTCTACTATTTGAAAAAATATTTATTTATATGAAATTAATTTTACTTAATTTTTTTCTTGTCATCATTACATAGAATTACAACTTATAAATTCCAAAAGTATCTTATAAGCTATAACATCTTATTTTATCCGAGCACTTTAATAGATTTTTAAAATAAGATGTAGGATCTTATAAGCTCCAAAAATATCTTATAAATTTTTTAAAATAAGTTTAGCCAAACACCCTTTAAGTCCAACTGTTGACAAGTTTTATACTGGTATTGGATAGATTGTCCCAATATTTTCCTTGTTTCGTGCAGTGAATGTCACTATAAAATGTTCTGATTCACCATATTTTTTGTTAACCAAGACTACAGCTGCAATTTTTTTTTCTTTTGCATCCATCCCTCAAACTATATGATTGGCATCATTCACCCCTTCTCAACTCTCAAAATAAGTATTTTTCATCCATTCATCATTAATTAACTAATCGACATTTGAAGTCTTATGGAAGTTCCATCCTTATGTCTTTTTTAAAGTAGATACATTTTGATTCTTCATCCTTAAAATAAAAAAAATTATATATTTCATCTATTTATCTATGACCAATTTATTTTTATGATTCTTTTTGAAAAAATAATATAAAAGTAGAAAAGTCTTCAAATTGATGAGCAGATTTATAAGACCCAAAAGTTTTGCTTAACTTATTATGAGCAAGGGACAAAATCAGATATGGTCCCAATAGTTATGCCCTTTTTCAATTTTGGTCCCAAATTTTACAGGTTCATCAAAATAAGGACAATTTTGCAAAATTTTCGTCAACTTTGGTCCTATTTGGTGACAACCATTAAAACTTAACAGAGAGGCGCATGTGCATGTCACGTGCACCGTTAGTTAGCTGTTTGGGTGGTTTTACATATTAGAAAACCAAATTATCCCTAATTTCCCCCAAAGTGAAAAACCCTAGAACGATCTCACCAACTTTTCCTCTGAACTTTCTTCCAAATTTGTTTCTATGGCTCCAAAAATGATCAATCCTAGAAAAAAAGGGTTAACAAAGAAGGATTGCTACACGATGATGCTGAGAAATCTGCTGTTGAACAACTTCAGAAACCTAGATTATGGTAAGCTTCGATGAAAGAAAATTTTTCTAAAAAATGAGATTTTTTGTAGGATTTTTAGGTGTATTTGCATATTCTAGTTGTTTCTTATTTGGCTTTAGTGCGTGTGGTATGTTTTTGTGGTCAGAGGTCCTTTTTGTGTGCATGTGGTGTGTTTTTGTTGCTACGTAGGGACACAAACTCATTGTGTGTGGTCCCATTGTGACTGCTGCATGTGGTGTCTTTTTTGTAGTATATTGAGGTGCTTTGTTTTTATTCTTTTTGGGGATTAGTGTAATTTTCATTTTCTAATGCATGTCATCTTATTTGCTTTCTTGTGTTTTTGGACCGAAAAGGACCATTTGGAATAGTGAGATGGCACCATGTGGGTGAAGTAGCATTTGGTGCAAGACAACAGTATGTTGGGGCTAGTGTAAGTGTTTTTGACTATGTTGACTTGAAGTGTTTTTGTCATGAGTACATGGATGTCATGTGTGAGCAATTGGGATATTTGGGTTCTAAAATGTACTTTAGAAAGGTCCAAAATAAGTTCAGAGAACTTGTAATATCAACTGATGTTATGCTTATGCTTGATTCTTGTCTTAAGACAAGAGAGTTAACCTTATATGTCCAAGCCACTAAAGATCCAAATTGCGGCATTGAAAACCATTTTTCTTGTAACTTAACCTTTGAACCTTGTGAAACTAATACCCCAACTGTAGATCCTAATGAAAATTAGCTTGGGGTAGAAATGGAGGCTAGGTTTGAGAATGAGGTTGGGGTAGAGAAAGATGTTGAGGTAGAGAATGAGGCAGGGGTAGATACAATTGCTGAAATTGATTGGAATGAGGTTTTTAAGATAGTGGATAGTTATAGGGAAGGTAATGATAAGGGTGTTAGGGATGGTAATAAAGAGGGAGTTGTGAAGTTAGGTGCAGATGAGGAGAACTTGGGTGGGTTTGATAATGAGCAAGTGTGTCTAAAGGTAGTGATAGGCTAATTGAGAATGATTAGGAGATGAATTAAAATGGAGATAACTAAGACAATGATGATGAAGAAACAGAGAGGGCTGGTTTGAGGGGTGCAGAGCAAGATTTAGATGAGGATTAATATAGTGATGATGATGATGATGAACCTTTAGTCCATAGTGAAGATGATTTTGACTCTGGTTGTGATTCTCAAGAAGAAAAAGAAGAACCATATCCTGTCTACGATCCTGCTTACATATATAATCCAAATTTCAAACTTGGGTTGTTATTTCATACCAAACAACAATTTAAGGATGCTGTTAATTCTATCGCAATTAAAACTGGAAGAAACTTGAAAATAGTGAAAAATGACCAAAGAAGAATTTATGCAAAGTGTATTGAAGAGTTTGTCAGTGGAGGGCACATGTACTTAAGCTAAGTAATGAACACACATTCCAACTTAGACAATACTATCCAAGACACTCTTGCAGGAGGGTTATGGAGGTAAAAAATGTGACTTCTAGATGGCTTGCAGAAAAATATGAGAAATCCTTTAAGTCCGAACCAAATAGAGATGTCAAAGATTTTAGGAGTGCTGTGAGTAAAAAATTGAAAGTTGATGTTTTTATGCAAAAGGCTTATAGGGCAAAGAAAATGGCTTTAGCTAATGTACAGGGCAAAGTAGAAGACCAATATGAATTGTTGTGGGATTATATAGAGGAATTGAGAGGAAGTAATCCTGGCAACACTGTAATAATGGCAATGAATAGTGTGGCTGATGCTAGTGGCAGAATTTTTTTTTCTAAACTATATGTTTGTTTTGATGCTTTGAAAAAGGGAATTTTATTTGGGTGTGAGCCAATCAATTGATCCAAATGATTGTTTATTTCCAATTGCCTATGCAGTTGTGTCTGGAAAAACAAATGAATCATGGGAATGGTTTTTGAACTTGCTAAAAGAGGATTTGAATATAGTGAGGGATGATTGTTACACTTTTATAAGTGACAAACAAAAGGGGTTAATTCCTGCCTTTGAAAAGATTTTCCCAGGATCTGATAAGCGTTTTTGTGTTAGACATTTGGTTGGTAATATGCAAGCTGTTGGATTTAGGGGTTTGGGATATAAAAATGCTTTGCAGAATGCAACCCTAGCAACCACCATGAGTGACTTCAAGTACAGAATGGAAGAGTTAGGCAAAATTGATCAGAAATGTTTGGATTGGCTTAAGGATAAGCATCCATCACAGTAGAGCAAGTCACACTTTAACACATTTCCTAAGTATGATATGCTCTTAAATAATGTTTGTGAGTCCTTTAATAGTTGCATTCTTCAAGCAATAGAGATGCCCATATTGACAATGCTTGAATGGATTAGGGAATTTCTAATGAAAAGGTGGCTAAAAATAGAGAGATTGCAAAGAGAAGGTGGGTTAGAAAAAGAATCTGCCCAAAAATTAAGAAAATTGTTGAAAAAATCATTGAGATTTAATCTGCATTAAATTGTATTCCAATAAAGTCTAATGACTGGAATTACGAGGTTTATTGTTATAATGACTGTAATATGCTGTTTATTTTGTTCATTACTTGTTCATTTTATATCCTATATGATTGTAATATGTTGTTTTGTTTGTTGCATTCGAATAGACAAGGAAAAGCACAATTCAACAAGTAAAAGAACAATTTAGCAATTCAACCATGCCATCCCAATCTTCTTGTCCAAGTGCAATGCCTCCTCCAACCTTAATCTCAATGCAAGAGAGAATATCAAGTTCTGCACCAAGTGTGATGGCTACCCCAACTATGCTTACCAAGACATAATTTCAAGGCTGGTCCACCATTAACCCAACAATCTATGGTCAACGCCGGTGGTGGGCCTTCAGTTCTAGTGTTAGAAATTTGTCACAATGAAAAATTTAGGAAAAGCAGTGGCTGTAGCAAGCAAGAAAAAGAAGGGGATTTCTCCATCCAAAACCAAGAAGAATTGATACTTGTGCAGAAATTTTCAAAACATTTTTTTGATGTAGCAACTCTGTTCCTCTTTTTGTTGATAGTGGCATTGAAAGTGATGTAAGGCACAAACCAAGTTATGTTGTACACAAAAATATTTTGTATGTTTTGGCAGATAAATGCAAGTCGTCCTATTATTAAGATTCTCTGAATTTTGGCAGCTATTGTGCAATTTTTGGTTACTAAGATTATCTCAATCATTTGCACACAACAAACAAATGCTACATTATTTGCACACACAGAACAAGATTCCGAGCTTGCTTGTCTTACGCTTCTCCATAATAGCATTATCATTAATTTCAAAGCACTTAACAAGGGTGCATCATCTTTTTCCTAAACAAATTTGGTGCCCTAAAACCACCAAAGCAAAATTGGTACCAAACAAACCACCCTTCCTACATACTAAACAAACAACACTCCATACATACTACACAAACAACCCCCCAAACATTTTGGTTTTAGGCTAAGGAGATGCTTGCAACCAACACCACAAGACAAATAATGATCCCTATTAAAATCTTATTCTTCTTCCTAAGATTTCTTATCTCTTCTCGATTCTCATTGAGACGATGCAGTAGCCCGAGGATTATTACCACTGCTCTTGCACACATGGGCGGGTCTTCCCACATGAAAAACGCACAACCTCCTCCATCCCTCCCCCTTCTAGCAGCACAGCTACGAAATCTCCTTCCCGGGTTGTTGTTCGTCCTAGAGGTCCTCAACATCGAAGGTCTTCCACAAAAGCAATCCATTAATGGTGTGTGGGAACTTTGAGTTGCTTCAAACATGTACTCCTTCTTCATTGTAAGAGATAAGAAAAGAAGATAAGATAACCAAAAAAAAGTGAGAGAAATTCTATTAAATGACTCTTCTCTCCTACTGTAATAGAAAAGATGGTTTTTAGCGCCATATTTCCCTCCAAAAATAACCCTCCAGCTGCTAGTTACCATTTTACCCGCCCAAATAGTTGACTAACGGTGCACATGATGAGCACATGTGCCTCTCCATTAAATTTTAACGGCTGTCACCAAATAGGACCAAAGTTGACGAAAATTTTGAAAAATTGTCCCTATTTTGATGAACCTGTAAAATTTGGGACCAAAATTAAAAAAAGGCATAAATGTTGGGACATATCTGATATTTTCCCTTACGAGCAATATCGATATTAAATTTAACGGATTATGTAACATTGAATTCACGGATTTTTGTTTTTGTAATTTTAGATGATTAATTAACTTAGAAAACTTATAATTTAATATTTTTCAAAGAGAGTCTATCCATTTGTTTTTATACAATAACTCGAAATGCCTCCCCTCCCCCCAACACACACACCCTACACCCACCCACCCACCACCAAAGCGAAAGAGAAGAGGACAAGAGGGTTTAAAATCAAGACATCAATGGTGCCAATTTGATCTCCCACCATTGAGTTACAACCCTAGTGTCGAGTCCATCCAAATTAAATTGGTTACAATAATAACATTGATGAAATATTAAGAAGTTGCTAAATAATAAATACAACAGATATTTCCATTTAGATCTTTTTTAAAAAAGAAATTTAGGTATAGATTAAGAAATTAATGCATTCATTTGTATAGAGGAGAAAAGGATAAAAGTGTGGTACTAAATTAAATTTATAACCATTAATGAATGAGAAAGTACAGTATCTTTCTTGAGAGTTAAGAGGGCAAATTGACACCAATAATACATGTTTAGGGAGGTTAAATGACATAATCCCTCCTATTTATGATGGGAATTTGTATAGTGTTTGAAGTTAGGTATTCTTTCCAAGACCAATATTTGGTTCAAATTGCTTGAGATTTCGAGCAAACTTCCAACATATATTAAATTTATAATATTAATAAGTTAGTACCCCTAAATAATTTGACTATGTTGAAATTCTAAATACGTCCAGATACATTAGACATGTGAAAAACATTAGGGCCAATTTCATGCCTAGATTTCTGCCCTATATTCATAGTCATTGCCATGTATTACTTACTCCAAATCATATATAATGGGGGTGGTTGTATTGTGAAGATACACACAAGATATGCGTTTGTTTTGTCCATATTAACTCACCTAATCATGATGAACTAGCTCATCTTTCTGTTAAATGCATATTTCTTGGGTATTCTCGTACACAAAAGGGGTATCGGGGTTATGAACCGATTTCTAGTAAGTCGTTCATCTCAGTCGATGTCACATTTTTTGAATCTACCCCGTACTTTTCTTCAAGTCATAATTCTCTAGTGGGTTTGTCAAACTCTGTTCCTCTACCAGTAACCTCATTTCCTTCTTTGAAACCCCTAGCCTTACCGTGGCAACCCGAACCGTACAGGTATACTCTAGTCGTCGTCCACCACCAACAACTTTGAGAAACGACTCTGCCGATCCTTCTCCTCTGGTTGCAGCACCTGAACCAACCTCTGCATCTAATAGTGAGTTCCCAGTGCACTTCGCAAAGGCAAACGGTTATGTACTGCACATCCATTGGCTAGCTCACTTTCTCTTGATCACCTTAGTCACAAATTTCATACTTTTACCATTTCACTTTCATCAGAATTTGTTCCCAAGACTTATTATGAGGCCGCACAATACCCACAATGGAAAGTTGCCATGGATGAGAAAATGTCGGCCCTTATTTCTTGGGGCAACTAGGAGCTTGTTCCCCATCCTCCAAATGCTGATGTGGTTGCTTGTCATTGGGTGTTCACCGTCAAATATCGGGCTGGTAGGACAATCGACCGCTATAAGGCCCGCTTGGTTGCTAAAGGTTTCACCCAGACATACGGTGTTAACTATCTAGAGACTTTTTCCCCTAATGCCCATCTCAATTCCATCCCAATACTCTTTTCCTTGGTTGTTAATCAGGATTGGCCTATGTTCCAGATGGATGTTAAGAATGCATTTCTGTATGGCGATCTTCATTAGACTGTATGTATGGAATAACCGCCAGGCTATGTTGCTCAGGGGGAGGAACAACTTGTGTGCAGGTTAAAGAAGGCGATTTATGGGTTTAAGCAAAGTCCGCGAGCTTGGTTTGATAAATTCAGCCGTGTTATTTGTGAATTCGGCTTTCAAAGATGTCAGGCAGATCACTCAGTGTTTGTTAAATGTGGACAATTAGAGATTGTGATCCTGGTTGTCTATGTTGACGATATTTTAATGTCTGGCAGTGATATTGGAGGAATTGATGCTACAAAAGATTATTTGCAGCAACACTTTGTTACTAAAGACTTGGGGCATCCAAGGTATTTCCTCGGAATTGAGATTGTGCACAACAAATATGGTATTTCATTATCACAAAGGAAATATGCTCTCAACATGCTTCAAGAGACTAGTCTACTTGGTACTAAACCTGTTGAGACTCCCATAGAAATTAATCCAGATTTTTGGAATAATGATAGTTCGTACATGGAGGACAAGGCTAAGTATAGACAACTAGTTGGGAAATTGATATACCTGATTGTGACTAGACCGGATATCTCCTTCGTAGTGGGGATAATTAGCCAGTTTATGGAGAAACCTCAAATAATTTATTAGGAAGCTGTCTTGAGAGTTTTGAAGTACATCAAGGATCTCCTAGTAAAGGACTACTATTCGGCAAGCAAGATTACTTAAATGTTAAAGCATATTCCAATGCAAACTATGATGAGTTGGGGTTCACCTATGATGAGCCATTACCTATGTATTATGACAATCAGACAGCCATTTATATTGCCGGCAATCTTGTCTTTAACGAAAGGACAAAACACATTGAAGTAGATTGCCACTTTGTTCGTGGAGTAGTAATGAGTCAGAAGATCAGTACTCTACTTACTCCATCTACAGAATAGGTTGCTGATATGTTTACTAAAGCTATAGGAACAAAACAATTCAAAAATTTATGTAACAAGCTGAGCATGATTGATATATATGCTCCAGCTTGAGAGGGAGTGTTGAAATTCTAAATACGTCTAGATACATTAGATATGTGGGAAATATTAGGGCCAATTTAATGCCTAGATTTCTACCTTATATTCATAGCCA
Source organism: Petrea volubilis (assembly GCA_026212405.1). NCBI lineage: Eukaryota > Viridiplantae > Streptophyta > Magnoliopsida > Lamiales > Verbenaceae > Petrea > Petrea volubilis. The sequence goes on from CM047886.1 coordinate 12,157,148, forward strand.
TTGCCATGTATTACTCACTCCAAACCCTATATAATGGGGGTGGTTGTATTGTGAAGATACACACAAGATATAATATTTTAACTTTCACAAATTCTCAACAGACTAAAATACAAGAAAAAAATATTTCCTCCGTCCCATAATAGTTGTCGCTTTAGAAAAAAAAAAATTATCCCATAATATGTCGTTCTCACATATCAAGAAGGAATCAATTAAATTTTTCCTAATATACCCATAGACTTTAATTAATATCTTATGCAAATTCCTAAAAAACAAATTCAGCAATTTATTGATTTTGGGTGGCTCAATTCCTGAAAAATCTCCTAACAATACTAATTGTCCCATATTAATCGTTAGTTTTATCCCTACAAAACTAATTACTCTTTCAATCTTCCATATTACTAATCATTGCTTTTATCCCAAAAATACTAACTAATATTTCAATCTTCCATATTAGTCATTGTTTTTATCCCAACAACGCTAATTAGTCTTTCAATCTTCCATATTAATGATTTTTTTATTATGAAAATCATTCTTCCTCTTCATATAAAACTCAAACACTTCATCAACGGAGGAAGTTGAGGAGAGAGAGATTCAAGGCTGATAAGAGAAAATTAGTAGTGTGATTTACTAAAAGGGTATTTTAGTCAAAATAATTTAGAATTAATGTTGTTAATCTATTTCCTTAATTCTTGTGCATAACCTTAAAACGACAACTATTATGGGACAGAGGGAGTAATATTTATCAACAAAAATAAAGTAACAATATGAAAGTTGTAATTAATAACATATATTAACTGATAATATCTTATATTTTGTCACTAATTAAATCCATTTAGCGATAATAATTTTTATTTTATGACTAGATGGCCATTGGAGTTGTAGCCCAGTAAGCCTAGTGGTGGGGATTCGAACCGGCACCAGTGAGGTCCTGAGTTCGAACCTTCTTGTCCTTTACCCCTTTCCCCTTGAGTGAGTATGTGTGTGTGGGGGGGGGGGAGTGTCTTTCCGGTTGACATCTATAGGGTGTCACGAGTTGATTGTAATCAAAACATAAAAAAATAAAAAAAAATTATGACAAGATGATTCAAATGTGACAGAAATTGATCATGTTTTACTTGTCATAATTGATAATTAGTGATACCCAATAGTAAAAATTGATTACGAAAAATGATCATTATAGTTTTGTAACAAGATTTCCCTTATCAACAAATTATGATTACTATAGATAGTGGTGTCACTAATTCTCTCTCATTCTTGAAGATGGTGTCACTAATTGTCAATAGTGTAATTTAAATATAGGTTTTATCACATTGATATTGTAAGAAATATAATTGGGGCAAAATAATTTTTTAATCCCTAAATATAATTAGTGATAATTTATGCATTGTTACTCGAAATATTATTATTAATTTTCTTTTCCTTAGGCATTAAGCTTTTAACTTATCATGCATAAAGAACTCATCAGTTCATGATAATGTGAGAAAAATATTAATTGAAGTGATCACTTAGGGCGTAAAACTTCAGAATAAGTGTGTGGAATAATTACACTGAACTATTATGTTGTTTGATCAAATTATAAATTAAATTTATAATTTTTGAAAATTATCTATATGACATTGAGATATACATACTAAATTGCAATGCTAATAAAGATGTCAGAAAGATAAAAATGCCCTAAGATCTTTTATAATTTGAAAAATGGTAAATTACACTAAAGTACCTTGAGGTATGACAAAATTATAAATTTGACCCTAGATTTGAGGAATTTTCCTACATAACCCTTGGGTTTGCATACTAAATTATAATGCTAACATGAATTTGATAAAGGCAAAATTCCCTCAAATCTTTTGTAATGCATGATTGTTTTCATCGAGAATGATGTTATTTGGCAGTTTAGTTTTTTTTCATTGAGAATGATTCTTAAGATATCATGTATGTGGTGTATTACGAAAATTAATTAACATGTGTTTGGTGCTTCTTTTTTTGTGAAAATATTTCAATTTTTCAATGCGGATTCTAAGGATCATACTTTTCTTTCGTCTTGGTTATCAACGGTTTTGTTTGTTAAGTTGGTAACAAATATTACAAACCACACCTTATGTGTTTCAAAATATTACGAAATAATCCCTGAGCAATTTGCAAAATTTTGTCAAATTTGATAAAAGGTAATATAAGACAAATATGTTAAAATTTAACGATTTCTACTAAAACTCCTAACAACAATAGGCGGAGGGTTGCATATGTATACCTTTTGCATATCTTAGAACTATCTAGATAGTTTTTAAAAATTGAAGATTTTATTTATAATTTGGTTATACCTGAAGGTGCTTGAGTGTAATTATCCCTAAATGTAATATAAAGTACATTAATTGAACTCAACCCTTACAACTATTTTATAGTACTGACCAAGGTGAATGGTTAAAATTAAAATAAGAAAGAAGGGCTCTATTAGAAAATTCGACAGAAAAGAAAATTAATGTACTAAAAAGGATATCTTATGTGGATAAAGTCAAATACTAAGAAACAAGTTCATGAGTTAAACTTTGTTCATATAATTTATTTTGTCAAACGACTTTAAAGCATATAAAGAGTGTTTATTTAATACTGGGCGGTAGGGTATTCATGATGCATGCGTGCAAAATAAAAACTTAAAATATAATTTGATAATATATTTAAATTATAAATATATAATTAATATTTATTACATTTTATATACTATTATATATTTTTTAATTATTTGTAATGTGTGTATTTTTTTAAATCTTTTATAAAAATAGCTTAAAATAAAGATAGAATTATAAGATTAACAAAAAAATAAGAAATAAAAGTTAAGAAAAGATAAAAAAAGATATGAATATATATATATATATATTGACCAAAAAAGGATAGAGGAAAAAGATTTAAAAAAATAAATAAACTAAAAGCACATTAATAGTAAAAGAAGAGAAAATATAAATGAGAGTAAAAATACCAAAAGAGACAAAAAGGCTAAGGTAATCATTAGACCCCATGCACGCTTTATTAATAATATATATATATATATATGCTATAAAAAATTACTTTAAAGTTTGAAGTGTGTGGATCAAACAATAAATTTATTTCTCCAAAAACGTTAATGATTTATTATGTAACAAATGAACTAAAAAGAAAATGTCTTTTTTTTTTTTTTTGGTCTTAGCTAATCAATTTCGACCCACTGACTGACTGATCCAAACCGGGTATTGCTTAGGCCCGTTATTGGGGGAATCCTCCCAATCCGGTTGCTCTATTTACAATTTCAGAATTTGACCTATGGACATTGATTAAGGTATCTAGCTCCTTATCCCGTTAGGCGAACTGGTAGTTGGTGAAATAGCCTTGTTGGAACTTCAAATTTTGTAAGTAGTGTAAGTATATTGTATTTATACATGTATTATTAGGAAGACAAAATTGCATATTTTGTCCCATAAATTGGTCTATTTTTATTTTTGGTCTCACTCTTTCGCCATCATAGACATTACATCCCATAAGTCCGTTTTTTCTTTAATTTAGTTCCAGAAGGGCCTCCGTTAACTCTAAACGGCGATGTCATACTTACCATTAGAATAATTGTAATTTAACCCCAATGACAATCAACATGTGAAAAACTCCCCCAAAACTTTACTTTTCTTATTTTATATTATCTTTTGCTTAAAAAACATATATAAACATGTATAAAAATTTAAATATATATATATATACTATGCACAAGAATATAATTATGTATAAATATATACATATAACTATATATTTATTTAATATCATTATATATTTATATATATAAATAGGTACAAGAATATTAGTTTTTTTCTTTTTTCTTTTTTTAATTTTCTAATTACTTGTTTTGCCTTTAATTGGAAACAAGAAATATATTATGTATTATTAATTTATATTTTAAATGTTGGATACAAAAAATTATTAAATATATTAATATGTAAAATCAAATATAAAGAAATCATAAAACATATTTATATATACATCTTGTGATATTATATATACAAATTATTATATTTATATGCTTTTATACAAATTATTTTAGTATTTTTCTTTTTCTTTTTTTTTGTATTTTGCTATATAAGCTATAACTTATACATTTATATGTAAATGAAATTCTCTCTCTCTCTCTCTCTATATATATATATATTTGGCTTTTTGTTTATTATTATATTTAGATTATTAGGATATTTATATATGTTATTGATGTAACCATATTCTGTTCATCCCACATTGGAAGGAGACGAGTGTCTTGGCTTGTATAAAAGCTAATGGACTCCCTTACCTTGCGAGGGCCCTTTTAAAGGACAAAACCCCCTCGTGAAATCCTGCTTGCAGGAATAATGACTACGGCAGGTGGGACAATACCTCGCAGGGGAGGAGCCCCTCCATTCTGGGTGCAATGACAGAAATGTGGCATCATCAATAGCGCCCACCGTGGAGCCGAAGGCCTTCCTCAAGTCCCTCGTCTGGGGGGCTTATGATGTAACCATATTCTATTCGTCCCATATCAAAAGGAGACGAGTATCTTGGCTTGTATATAAACTAACGGACCTATCTTACCTTGCGATGGCCCTTTTAAAGGACAACCCTCCCTCCCCCCCCCCCTGTGGAATTTTGTTTGCAGGAATAATGATGATAGCAGGTGGGACAACTGCCTCGCTGGGGAGGATCCCCTCTATTCCGAGTGCGATGACAGAAATGTGGCATCATCAGTAATATATTTTAAATAAAATTTAATATTAATAAGAACATATAAAGCTTTTTTTTGGGGTGGGGGGTTGCCATGTTTGATGATCACATTCACACGGGGTAAATTGTAATTATCCTAACATCAAGCATTATATTTCCATTAAAAACTAACAGAAATCCCCTTTTGAGACTGAAATTAAGGAAAAAAAATGGACTTATGGGATGTAATGTGTGTAATAGAAAAAGAATGACTCCAAAAATAAACATGTGACAACTTATGGGACCAAACGTGCAATATTCTCTATTAGGAAATACAAACATTAGATGGAATTAAATAAAATTTTAGTTCCACTCGTTAGACCTTTTCCGCGTTTGGTCCCAAGGTCGCAAAATTAACCATTTTTAATCTCGTATGTTAACTGTTGTTGCAAGAACTGGACTTCTGTCAAATAATTAATTTAGAACTCATGCGTCTGTCACATGGCCATTAATCTGGTAGGATTTTTCTTTCGGTGGGTTGGGGGGGGGGACACATGTCGTTCACGTGTTATTGTAATTAGGTTAGAAAACATAGAGAAAAAAATCATTTGACTCGCAACACCACTCGAGAAGAAGACCTTAACTTTTTTCTTCTACCAAATGGCTCAAGAAGAAGCCAAAATCTATTCAAAGTTTACTTCGATTTCATCAATTGAAGTTGAGATTAAGCAAAGTCCTCTTACATACATTTGATGATGTTGCAAAAAGATTAAAAAAGTGGCGATAATCCAACGAACTTAGGTATGTGCTTTAGTACTTTGTTTATAGTCATTTTTTTGGTGTTTGTTTTGTGTTAATCTTGTCTTTTTTGTGGTTCTTTTTAAGTTTAGTGTGTAGTTGAATGTTTTCTTTTTCTTTTTGGTTTTTGAAAGAATCTGTTGATGTTTAGTTGTACTGGATATGCAAACACTTTAGGGAGACAACTGGGTCAGTGTATTGTATTTTTTAAGAATCCATCAAGTTTTTTTAAAAAGTGTATGGTCCAGGGTTTTGAAATGGATAATTTTTTATGGTTCTAGTGGGCGAGGGCATGCATGCTAGTGGGCTATGTGTGGTCTAGAGTTTTGAAAACTAATTTTCTTGTTTTGTTAATTTACTGCTCAGGCGGGATTCGAATTTTGTGACTATTGTTATTCATCGTATTGGAATTTTCTCCAAATGCTTCTTATATTAGAGAATCAGTTAGTGCTTTTGACTATGCAAATGTGTGCAGATTGTTCATGGACTTTATTAGGAGGTTTTGTAAGGAATTAGGATACTTTGCAACTAAAAGGTGCTTCATGATAGACAACTTTAACAAGTTTAGAGGATTGTTATTTGAGACCTATTTGTATACATTATTATCATCATATGGGACTGAGGTTCATTTATATTTGGAAGTTGATAATGACCAAAATGATAATCAATTGAATAAGGTCAAGAAAGTTTGTTTTTTAGCCCTTAGAAGTTACTGAATTTGGTTGATAAGGGTCCAGAAAATCATTGATGGATCCGAAATGGTTGTGAAAAATGTGGATAAGGGTAAATAGATTATAGATGAACATGAATCTATAGATGATATGATTAACGTTGCACATGATACATTCTATGATGATGATATGCATTATAATGATGGAAATAACTTCGATGTGCATGACATCGATACTAAAAATAATGGTGTTGTCAATGATGATTCTGATTTTTCAGATAGTGACTCTAATATATCTAATGCCTCTGATGGGTTTGATGATAACATATTTGATGAGAATATTAATTGATCCGAGTGTTAATGATAGCTTCAATGGGGATGGGAGTTTTTCTTTTGATGATAGTAGTGATGAAATAGTGTCATCAGGTGATGAATTTGATAGCTATAAGGTTCTGATTTTGATGGTGAACAAAATGAAGAAGTTTATCATATTTTTAAGTATGTCGAGGTTTTCAATTCTAAATTATTTGTTTATTTGTTTTTCTCTTGTAAGTTAGAATTTAGGCATACTATCCACTCACATGCTGTAAACATTGGTATGAACTTGAGGATAACAAAGAATGATGCTAGCAGGACATATGCTAGGTGTAAGGGTAAGAACTGTGAATGGCATATTAACTATGTGAAAGTAAAAAATCAACCATTATCCGTTCAGGTAAGAGAATATATGCCTAATTAAGTATACTTGTGGGAGAGGGAGAGATTTAAAAAAAAATAGGAGAAGAAAACAAAGTCTAAGCGGATATCTGCAAAGTATGTGGATTTTTTGTTAAATCTAATCCTAAGAGAAAAGTTGAAGGATTTGTGTTACATGTTATAAAAGAATTGAAGGTGAATATGTCAAAGTTTAAGGGATATATGGTTAAGAGAGAGGCACCTATGATTATTCACGGTAATTATGGTGAGTGGTATGCAAGCTTTGGGATTATGCAGACGTACTAAGACGAAAGAATATTGGGTCAATATTAATAATGTAGTTGAGTGATGATGTGGATGCTAATGGGAGGAAAAAATTCTAGAAATTATATATATGTTTACAAGTTTTGAAACGAGGGTTTCTTTCTGGTTGTAAACTAATAATTGGTGTGGATGGTGCCACTTGAAAGGGCCCAATGGTAGTGTCTTATTGACTGTTGTGGTATTATCTATTGCTTATGTTGTAGTAGGTAGTGAAACAAGGGAGCCTAGAGAATAGTTTTTGGTCTTGCTTAAAGACGATCTTTGCTTTGTGAGGTATGGCATTGTAATACAAATTTTGAGTCTTTTTTATTTATTCACACAAAAAAATTATACAAATTGAATTTATTGAATTTAATCAAAAGAGTGCGGGTACAATCTCTAAATTTGATTGTCGGATTCTTCCTTCACAATTTAAAACTTGAAAATTCAAATACTTTTGGAGCGGATTTGGTGGTTTGATCTTCCTGTGACTTGATTTGATCTTCATTATTGTGATTCGTAGGCTTCGCAACTTAATTACAAATCAAACACTGAGAATTTCGATGAATGCCACGAAGAACGCTAAGAACACTGTGGACTTGACTTCGCCTTGATTGTTGTGTATTTGACTTGAGAAAATGTTAATTCGTCGGTTTAGCACCTTGATTGCGGATCAAACGCCTGGATTTGATGGTCTTTGTAAAGAATATAGGGAACCTTGGCTTGATTATTACTTTGAATCTTCTTGAGAGAATTTCACAATTTCCGTTGTTTCTCTTTCTTTTAAGATTTCTTGTAGTTCAATTTGTGTTTGGCTTGAAGGAAAGACCCCTATTTATTGGTGTAGGAGAGAGTCTTTTGCTATGTTTACTTGACAAGGTGGCGTAATTTGATTAGCCGGCCAATATTTGATGGCAATTTATTTCCTTAATGAAAACATTTGATTTGAATTCCTAAAGTAATAATATTTAGCTTTCATATCTTGCAAGATATTATTTTATTACCAAAACAATAATATTTAGCTTATTTGTTCGCAAGATATTACTTTTATTGCCAAATATCATAATTTGACACTTGGCACCATTTGATTGGCTAAAATAATATGTATTAAAATGACAATTAATTTACTATATTCTTTATGAATTAAATTTAATTAAATTTTCAAATAAAAAGAAATTATATTATTGATATTTAATATTTTTATTTGACATAAGTTGCTATCTAATTGACTACAAATTTAATTTGTCTACAAACATATACAACTTCATGTCAGACAAACAAAATCGCTTATTGTCCGCTTTTGAGAAGGTGTTTTTTGATGCAGAAAACACATTTTGTGTCAGACATTTGCATTGTAACATGAAGACTGCAAGTACACATATTTTTTTTTAAGATATTGTGCTCCCAATAGACTTTGATCTTATAAATTATTTTTGATTTGATTGTGTAATTGAAAAAAAAAATCTATTTACTTGTATTAAAAGTGCATTTTAGGAGGGCAACAAAAGTTTCCACAATGGCAAATTTCAATACAAGATTACAAGAGTTAGGTGAATGGGGTCCTGCTTGTTTTGATTGGTAAGATTATTCTTTATAGAAATTAAATTTGACAAAGAAATTGTGACGTCCCAATTTTTATTCGTAGGTCTAATAACTATATAAAAATCGGTTCTTATGATATACATGCATGATTAATTATATTTCATGATTTATATATGCATGTTTTATATGATCCTTATTTTATATGTGATATGATAACTATGTTTATCATAAACAATTGAATCTATGATCGAGGTATATATATAGGTATGTACATGTATTTTCAAGAATTACAACTTCTTAATTTGTTTGTAATAAAGTCATATGCATACATATATTTATTTTTGAAAATATACCTATGTATACATGTAATTTTCGAATTTATATGTATATATTATATAATAGGTCATGTTTTATCATATATATATATATATATACATATATATCCTTATCCAAAAATGTCTCCTTATTCATGTACGTCCTTATCTAAATGTCTCCTTATCGTTTTACATCCTTATCCAAATGTCTCCTTATTCATATATATCCTTATCCAAATGTCATTTTCATCATTTATCGCAAGAAACCTTTGGCCAAACTACTATAAATAGGGGAGCTTGGCACCCATTTCTTCACACAAAATCCCGCCTAAAACTCACACACCTACAGTCACTCCACTCTCAACACACAAAACACTCTCTAATTATAGCATATCTTCCACACACACATATATATAAATAAACCCTTTTTTTCATACATATATACCTATTAGCCTTCTATATACCCCCTTATTTCCTTCAAACACTCTTGAAAAGGTAGAAACCTTTCTTAAACCCATAAGTAGGAGTGTTAGTTATGTTCACCTTGAGTAAAAGTTCTTGCTTAGGCATGCTTCAATGCTCTTGAATAAACGTTCTTGCTAAAAGCATGCTTCAATGCTCTTGAATAAACGTTCTTGCTAAAAGCATGCTTCAATGCTCATGAGGTAAAGTTCTTGCCAAGCATGCTTCAATGCTCTTGGTTTAGTAGCTTGTCTATTTTTGAAGTGATTTTCATAAGTTGTTATTTCATGATTAACTTAGACATAAGTCTTATGTTACATGCTATTTTCTTGAATGTTATTCTCTTGAATTGTGACGACCCGGACCTTTAACTAATTTACTAAAATATAGCCGACTGAAACGCGAAACTATACTTATTTTATTGAAAATATATCAGAGTAGTGCGCAAAATGTATACTAATACAGAAATTTATAACATCACGGCCTCTCCAAAATACAAAATATCAAGCTTAATTCCAACTAGTTAAAGGCGCCACACCGTTCTTCGCTATCATCCTTAGTAATTTTCATCTCATTTTCGGCTAAAATTATCACATGGAGAAATGGTCAACATACACGTTGAGTAGGAATTTTCACTTAATAACATAAGGTGCTCATATGTATAGTAAATGCACATAGCCATATCATATCTCACATAATATTTCACATTTTACTATCTTTCGAGTCACCTATTGGTGATTTCCTTATATCTCTCATATCATAATATTCCAACCGTTCACATCGTTAATCCCAATGTTCCATCCATCCACACCATTTCCATCCATTCGCATCAGTGGCCATGTCTCGAGACTATGCCAATTCCCTACAACCAATATATGGAACACTCCGTCCATGTAAGATGGGATTAGGATATGAATGACGAGAACTGTTTTAAGATTGGCAAGCCCATTGCCGCCCAGCCGAACTCTAGCCCTATCTATTCCGAAGCACATACAGGGCCGACATGCACAAATAAAGTTTTTTTCATATGTTTTCACATAATTTCACATAAGGAGCATACTTCCATACTTATAACTTTAAATATAAAAGCATACTAAGAGCATATTTTGGAATAGTAAACATACATGTTTTTATTTTAATTCTATGAACATAAAATATGAATATAACTAGAAACATACTTTCTAATAACTTGTAGTAGCATAATGAAGTATAATATCATGATAGTAAAATGATAAACTAGCACTAGAAAGTAACTTATGTAATTAAGAAAATTCCTACCTTAAACTAGCCTTCTTGATATATATATATATATATGTGTGTGTGTGTGTGTGTGTGTGTGCACTGTGTGTGTGTGACGTGAAGTGTGTGTGTATGGATAGTAGTGTGTGTGTTTGTGTTGTGTGTGTGTGTGTAGGGAGTAGTGTGAAGTGTGTGTGTTGTGTATGTGAATAGAAGACAAGTCTTCATTTATAGTTCTTACTCCAAGGAATATCATTATTATATTTTATAACATTAATTAGCATTAATGGTTATCTTCCACTGACCCAAAAAAAAAAAAATAGTTATCTTCCAACTCAATGTGTAGGTGATAGTTTACACTTATACAAATGTTACCCTAATCCCATGAATTATACTCTAGGTAAAATTGATGATAACGAATGTAAATCTTTTATAACATGATTTACACAAGTATAAAGGGGTCATTTAATGCTATGCTCAAATATCTTTAAAAGATAAGATAAAAGATAAGATATTTTATCAACTATTATATGTAGATTATCTATATGTGTGTGTGTGTAGGTGTAGATTTTCTTAGTTTTTTAAAATATGTGTATATCTATATGACTATATATATATATGCGCGACTATTTAGATATAAATGTTTATTAAATATATATAGTTAAATATTGTTAATCATATAAATTGTGTTTATGATTAATATGTATTAATTTAAGTTATTTATGTAAGTGTATATATATATATACAAACTTATATATATATATAGATCTATTTATGTAAGTGTATATATATATGTATGAATTTATATATATATATATATATATATATGAACATATTAATCTTAAATAAGTAGAATATTTGTGTGTGTACATAATTTAAAAAAATTGTTACATATATTTTCCTTATATTTTAAAAATTATAAGTATAGATATTAATATGTAAGAAATTATAATAATTATTGAAAATAGTTTAAACTACTACTTATTTATATATTTCGAAATATAAAAATACTATATATATGACTTTATTACAAATAATTCCTATCATTATAATTTTAAAAAATGCATGTATAGAATTATATATATATATATATATTGATTTATATGCACATATGTAGAATCAAATGGCTAGTATGAAAACATAGTAGTTATTGCACATTTCACCTATAAAATAATAAAACACTAAACAATTTAATCACCTAGTTCACGTACAAAATAATAATCACATAAAACACTAGATAATTTAATCATATATTAACTTTTAAAATACCTAGAAATACCGGGTCATTACATGAATAATATATTATGTTACCCCAAGTTGCTAGTAAACATGTTTTTTAGTTGTAATTATGCTCTGTGTTCATAGAATTAGGAATAAAGCATGCTTAGTTATTATTCCAAAATATGGTTTTAATATGCCTTTATGATTTAAAGTATGAGAATATTTTCTTTATATTTTTATGTGAGACTATGTGAAAATGTGTAATATTTTTCTTAAAGTGGATACTATGTATAAATTAGTGTCTTAGTTTCTAAATTATGATTATATGTGTATTGTGTTAGTTCAAGAATATAAGTAGTTAGGTTATTCTTTAAACAAATATTACTAGTCATGAGCAATCACGGTATAGTATCCTAATTATAGCTATTAATGTAAATTTTAGGAGGAAGTCAAGTTGATCTAGCCAATCCAAATCTATAAACTTGCTAAACTCCTAAGGGGAGTGCTTTGTCAAATTCCTTTCTAGGGCTTTGAACTATATGCTTAACCCAAATCTATAAACTTGCTAAACTCCTAAGGTGAATGCTTTGTCAAATTCCTTTCAGGGGCTTTGAACTATATGCTATAAATATTATTTGTATAGCCTACCTTATTGAATTTATATTATCCCATTGTTTGGAAAATGTTTCTCTATACTTATAAGACAAGTTATTTGTGAAGATATTGTATTTTCTGATATTGTCAGTTATATCTATCCCAAAATGATTTTTGACACCTTTGGGATATCAGATTTTAATTGTATTTCTATGTATCTCGGGTGTAAAAACGATTATTGCTTTGTTGACAAGTTGTGAGCCATATATGTCCTGTTATAACCGTTCACCCTTGGGGACGCCCTTGGAAAGTTTGAGCCCAGGGTCTTATATGATATCGTCGATGGAAACTTTTATATAATACCATTCTGTGAAACGAATTTCTATCTACAACCTGAGGATGACTGTAATAGAGATTGGAGCGATGTATTGCACGGATGCGTGATACATCTCCGTCTTGTTTAGTGTCGAGGTGGCTTCTCAACAAGGGAAGCATAAGGGTTTCTGTTATGATTTATCTGTTTTGGGTAGCCATAAGGTTGGAGACTCCATCTCGGACTCACTGAAAGTATTACTCAATCCAGTTATTATTATCAAGTTACACTTCACACTACATGTACTTTATTATAATTAATGATTTTGAGTCTTGTTTTCAGTTATATATATATTTATCTGTATGTGGCCTCACTAAGTCATTTGGACTTAACCCCTCATTTCTTTCTGTTCAATGCCTCAGAATCAGAGTACTAGGTGTTCTTAGAGTGGTTGCCGCACCTCCAGTTGTTATATTAAGTTTCTTCATTTCACTATTTTGCTTATAATCCATAGTTTGCTACTTGATGCCAGTAGTTGACTATTTTGATGTTGTACTTGGTTACTACTTGGTTTTACATAACATAGTTATGTATCTTTTATTCTACCTCCACTGCGTATTGTTAAGTTAGGCATTCATACTGGGTGCCAAGTTCAAAATCTGTGCTCAGTGTGAAGGTCAGTGGGCTCCAACTAGATAGAAAGATCCTAGCGGGAGAGGTGCCACATAAATATTACTCTTTTTTTTTTAATTTAAATATTTTAGATTGAGTGACAAAGATCCAACTCAATGGTCATAGTCACATTTGAAAGATTTCCAAAATGGGACATATTGTTGAACAACATTTGTGAGAGTTTCAGTAGTATTATTTTGGAAGTTAGAGAAAAACCTATACTACCATGTTAGAGTGGATAAAAGAGGTTGGAAAGCAATATGGACACTTAGAGAGGAAGTGGGAAGGCATAAGGATTTGTTCTATTATGAAAAAAATAGATACTCAATTTGCAGGAGAAGAAAGGAGTAGAATGCATACCTCTAAAGACCGCTAACTGGTTCTATGAGATACAATGCAATGACAACACCAAACATGCAGTTGAATTAAGGGCAAAGCCTCTATGTCCAATACTTAGAAAGTGTCAATTGTTGAGTATTCCTTTCAAACGTGGAATGGTTAGTGTATCATGCTAAGTATGGGACATAGAGGGTTCTATTATAAAAAAAGATACTCAATTTGCACGAGAAGAAAGAAGCAGAATGCATACCTCTAAAGACCGCTAACTGGTTGTATGAGATATAATGCAATGACAGCACCAAACATGCAGTTGACTTAAGGGCAAAGCAAAGTTCATGTGGAAAGTGATAATTGTCGGGTATTCCTTGCAAACATGGAATGGTTAGTGTATCATGCTAACTATTGGAAATAGAGGTTTTGTCCACAATTACTACTTAATGGATACTTTCAACAAGGTCTATGAGAATGCAATATTTCCAATGGCATAGCCTAACATGTGGGATAGTACTTGTTACGTACCACTTTTGCCACCAAATTTTGGATGGAAGAGAGACAGATCAGGCAAAGCTAGGAGACTATCTATATATGAAAAGCTTGAGAAGAGGAAGAAAGGTTCCACATGTGGAGTTCAAAAATTAAAGAAGCAGAAGTGAACTGTCTCATGCACATTTTGTGGTGGTCCAGGGTATAACAAAAAGGGATGTCAATGGAGAAATTTTGCAGATGAGTTCCCAAGAAATCTTCGAGAGATGTCCCAGATGGAAGAACCCAAGAATAGGAATCACAACCTTCTCAATCAAAGGTCAAACAAACATACAATAGCAAGGCAAAGTTAACTATAAGATTTACATTTTGTTTGATACATAACATTTTCTATCAGGTATTAATTCAAAGTTTTAGCTATTTGATATAATCTTATTATGTTATACTAGGTGAGAAAAAGGTCCAAGATGCTAGCAGAAAAAAGGCTACAAAGACTTAAGGAGAGTCAAGTCAGATAGTTATACAAGGATGGGAAGCACCACCAATCCCATCGTAGCTCACTAGACAATCAGTAAGCAGGGTCCTTTTACTAAACAAAGATGTAAAACAGTTTGTCACGATGCCTAACCTTCATGTTGCAATTTCAACTTCCATGTAGTCTATCCAAGGAAAGGACGAGGGCAAGAAGAAAATTGGATTTTAGTAAGAGAACACATGTAGGGTCTACTTGATATTTTGATCAAGTGAGGGTATTTTGAAGAAACTTGCTATTTTGGTACTAATGGTTAAATGCATATGGTTTGAATTTGCACTATTGATAGAATGTTGTACGTTGTGCAAGTTCTTTTTTTTTTTTTTTTGGCTCTATTTGATGATACTTTTGTAATTCATACTTGGTGCACATGTTGGTGGTTTTTGCAAATTAGCTTGACGTACTTGTTAAAGTATGTTAAGATAGCTTTATGATGAATAATGCTGATATCTTTTTAAGTTGTGATTTTGTTGAACAAGACAAGTTTATGTAAAACTTAAGTCCATTGCTGCTAAACTACATTACATAGTCCATAGCTTCACAACAACACCTAACAATTCAATAAAAACATAACAAACTATAGCCAAACTACAAAAAAAATTAAGGAGCACAAAGTCGATCAAAATAGCAACAACAATTGTCATCATGCAGCAACACCATCAAACTGCATATTTCACTACCCAATAGGCGATGCTTAACAACAAAATCACTTGAAGCAGCTTCTTCCTCCTCCTCATGTGTGTAATTCAGGTCTCCAATTCAGCCATACTAGCATTGAGTCCTTCAAGCGAGCTCTCAGATTCATTAACCTGAAGAAGCTATCCAAGTATGCCTTGAGATCTATCACATATAGGCCCATACTCCCACTGGAAAAAACCAGTCACAATTGTTCCTTCAAGCACAAACCCAAAATTTGCGACCTAGATTATTTTTCGTTGAGGAAGTCTTCTGCTCACAATGAATCCCACAAAAAACATGTTATTTCACCTCCCATTCTTGTTTTGTTGCAGAAAATATTGAAGAGAGAGAAAAACTAGAGATATTGAGAGCCTTTTGTGCAATAATATGTATAAATAGGATAAAAAAAAAGAGCGAAACGGGTTGGGTAACTAGTTTCCCTCCAAAATTGAAGAGAGCCCGCTTTTGTCCCACCTATAATTTCAGACTAACGGCCACGTAATAGGCATGTGGATTCACCATTAATTATTTGACGAAAGTCTTGTTCTTGCAACAACAGTTAATGTATGGGACTAAAAATGGTCAATTTTGTAACCTGGAGACTAAACACAAAAAATCTAGAGAATGAGACTAAAATTGTATTTAACTCATACTATATACAAATAACTAGTTTAGTGTTTTTAATTGACACTACAAATATACACTAGGACTTTGTTGTTAAATAAAAAAAGAAAAAGAAAAATTTAGCAAATTAGAATCAAATTTCCAAACCCCCCCCCACCCCGCCCCACATCTACTGAAAATTTATTCATAAAAATTTTGCAGAAACAGTACACCATCATTTTCTTCTTGTTCTTTGGAAACGAAAAGATTCTTTCTTCTTCAATACAAATAATCTTATTTTAACTTCAAAAAGTCAAGATGGATACACTAGTAATGAAATGGACCGTTTGGAATTCTTGGTGTTTCATATGTTTGAAAATTTTAATTTATATAATTTTTTATATGAATGAAAATTAAATGCATTAAAGTAATGCATGAAATGGATAGGGTGACTTATTGAATGGGTACGTCCAAATTCAATGAGTTAGGCAAATGAACACGTTGAATGGGTCCATCAAGGTTTAACCAATCTACAAAAGGATTCAATGAATGGATATGACCCTAAAGTTCATGTCTATTTTGTGAAAAGTCACAACTTTTGGATTATTATAAACAACCTCTTATTCCAACATAATCACATACAAAAAAAAATCATTTTATGATCTCCCTCATCTCATTTAGTCTCAAGAGTTATAGATACTTCAAGTTCAATCGTTCTTGAGCTATCTTAAGAAAATTGGTCTTTGTATTTTGAGAAATGATTCTTAGAAACTCGCGAGCACTTATATGAGACAAATTTATTTAAAAAAAAAAAACTTTTGCCTAGACCTTTCTATATGAATTGAAAATTCAAAAATGAGAACATGAGAATCTAGTAGGACTTCTTGTGATCTTTCAAAAAGTAGAATATCTATTATTTTAATTTATGGACTTAGTATAAATTTTTTTAATCTATATCAGTCCATTTTATGGCACATCAATTAGGACTTTTTTCAAATATGACTTAAAAAAGTATAATGTGTAATATTTTGACCCCAAAAAAAAATGAAGATGAAAAAACTAACCTAAGTCGCCAAGAAGGGAGGCGACATCTCCTAAATTCACCATCAAAAATGGCGAATTTTATAAAATATGAATATTTATATATTTATGCAATATATTTTAGGATTTTAAAAACATAATAATAAATTACTTCTAAATTCGCCATCCAAGATGGCGAATTTTAAAAATATGAATATTTATATATTTGTGCAATATATTTTCAGATTTAAAAAATATATAAATAAAATACTTCTAAATTTGCCAACTTTGATGGCGAATTTAAAAAATCTGAATAGTTATATATTTGTGCAATATATTTCGGATGTTAAAAAAATAATAATAAATTAATAGAACTCGCCAAGTGCGTAGGCGAGTTGTTTAAAAACAATAAAACATATAACTCGCCAAGACATTTGGCGAGTTATTTAAAAAAAAAAAATGGAAAATGAAAACTCGCCTTCAACTTTGGCGAGTTAGTTCAGGAAAATAATTAAAAAAAAACCGAAAAATTTGAACTCGCCATGAAATATGGCAAGTTAAGGTAAAAAAGTTTTTTTTTTTTTCCCGCCTAGCTTGTTACACATCTATCAAAACTGCATGTTGCCCAAAGCAGCCCCTCCTGCAGCATGCAGTGAGATGTCAATCAGCCTGAATTTTTTTTTTTTCCTTTTTTAATAATTCTGAAATTGCTTTTTTAAAGGTGTGAAAGAGCATGAAAATTGCTACTCATTCCCCCATCATCAACGTGAAGTAGGGAGAAAAATTCCTCCTTGTTCTTCTTGATTGTTTTGTTTTGTTTATGTTAAATTTTGTGTTTGTTTGTAATTTTTTATTTTTTTTGTTTATTTTCAGGTTTTATATTTGAAGATTTTGACAAATAGAATAAGGTATGTATTATTATTTTTTTGTAAGCCATTTCATTTAAAATAATTGTGTTTTGTAATATACTATGATGTGTAAATATTGTTATTTATGGTCTTTGTTATGTGGTAGAATTAGTTTTAAATTAGTTGTGGTAGGAAATTCTTTTTGGAAATATTCAAAAAAATGTAAAGTATGACTTTTCCATGTTAATTTTTTTTGTCGGATTGATGCAAAAATATGTGATGTAAGATGTTTAAGAAATATTTGTATTAAAAAGTGAGATATTATAATTTTTGTAAGATGTATAATTTGATATTGCAATTTGATTATAATTTATGAAAATGTATTATAGTTTTTGTAAGATGTTAAGGAATTATAAAGTTAGATTTATCACAAACTGGTGGCGTGAAAAAAAATAAGAGCTATTGTTCATTAAAAATCGCCATAGGTGGTGGAGATTTTTAATAAAATGTATTTCATGCAATTTAAAAAAAAAAGAAAAAATTCGCAAAATCGCCATGCATGAAGGCAATTTTTAAAAAAAGAAAATCGCCACAGCTGATGGTGATTTTCTTGGCCATTTAAAAAAAAACAAAATTAATCAAAAATTGCCACAGGTGGTGGCGATTTTCAATAGAAATCACCCCACCTCGTGGCGATTTTAAATTTTACAATTTTTTTTGGTGAATTTTTTAACATTATTTTTTTTAATCAATGTTGGTGATGTTTGAGTTGAAAAATCGATTTTTTTTTTTGATGTTTTAATTTTTTTCTCTTTGTGTGTAGTTAGAAGTTTATTGATAAAAAATTGTAAAAATTTGTAATATATATTTTTTGTTGTTTTATTTGTAGTATGGATTGGAAAATGATGAAATTCTATTATGGACCTGAGGATAATAGTGTTTTGACTGAACAACAAAATCATATTTCCGAACAATTATTTGATGGTCGTGTAGACCCTGATCAAATTGTTAGAGTCAGACATTGGGGTAAAGGAATATTTGGTAGGGATGGGTTGCAACTTCACGATAAAGTGAAGGAACAGCTTAATCGAATGGGGTTTTATGGTGTGTATCGTTGCGGTTATGTTGACATAGACCAATATTTAGTTACTCGTTAATAGAGAGGTAGCGTCCGGAGACCCACACTTTCCATTTGAGAGTAGGTGAGGCTACTGTGATGTTGGAAGACATAGCGGTGTTATGGGAATTACCGATTGACGGTAAACTTATAATAGATGTAGACGAATGTCCAGACACAAAGGCAGGATGAAGAACATACTGTGATAGACTCCTCAGGTTTACTCCTACTCCGGACGAATTGAAAGGATCTCGGTTAAAGTTGACAGCATTGAGAGAGTATGTGAACAACACTATAGTTGATGAAAATACCGTCCCATTCGAGATATATCAAATTACATAGTGTGTTATCTTACTACTTATCGGCAGCATTATGTGCCCTGATACGAGCACCACTTATGTGTCGTTGTTATATCTCCTGACACTTGTCTGAAGAGAGTGTAGTCGAGAAGTTTAGTTGGGGAAGCGTTGTACTAATGCATTTTTATCGGGAACTCTGCGGCAGCGCGGGGAAAAGAGTCGAAGGAGGTGTTGGAGATATCGGTGGCCCGATGCAATTATTGCAGGTAAAATGATTACGCTTTGTGGTTTATATAAGATATATTTTTGAGTATAATTAATTTCATTTTGAATACTAGAGGCTTGGAGTCGAATATTGTGTTTGAGACCATCAACACCGTTAATGTCGCCCGAGACGCTGGGGCCAATTCCACTCAACCATGGTTATGTATTACCTCGTGCCCCTTACGGTGCAAGGTACTTCTACTGATAATTTGGCAG
Source organism: Petrea volubilis (assembly GCA_026212405.1). Taxonomy (NCBI): domain Eukaryota; kingdom Viridiplantae; phylum Streptophyta; class Magnoliopsida; order Lamiales; family Verbenaceae; genus Petrea; species Petrea volubilis. The sequence goes on from CM047886.1 coordinate 12,177,054, forward strand.
TAATTTTTGTTTAATGTGGTGCTTGTATAATTGAAGATCTTTATTTATCAATATGACTCTTTATTTTTATTTACAGATAGGAGTGTTCGTAATTTATAAACACATACAACACGACACAATGTTCGCATATTTAGGGATATGCTAGATCATATGAAACGTGACGAGGTATCCATATTTGTTAGTTGTCTGACATTTGTTTATTTTATAATTTTTTTTCTTCGCACTATCATAACCAAGCGTGTTGGAATTAATTTTTAAAAAATTTTGTATTGCAGTTTGTTTGGATGTCGTACAACTATGACTCTGAGTTGATGCAGTCTATGCCTCCTTGGTCCGGTGTTATTTACTGGAGGGTCGTCTGTCCACTTCAAAATTACCATATTGTTGAGTAGCACCACGTTGATCAGTGTATGCACCAATTCGGATTGATGCAAGACATACCGAACAACCCTGTTATTCCCAACAGAATTTACCATCGTACTACTAGAAGGGGCAAAACAGTATTAGTGCGTGGTTTGCTAATCGTGGACATTTTGTTGAAGCACCTTCGTTCCCTAATATTAATTGCAGTACAGTTCCAAATTACAAGCAGTGGTATGCCAAACACACAAGACAGTTGATCACGCCATTGACTCATGCCTATGAAATTGGTTATCGCCTGACAGAAGTTGAGGCTTGACAGACGATGATAATTATCTACTTTATAAGGAGATTATTTAGTGTTTAACTATAATCGTATGTTTATAACAATTTGGCCTAATATTGAACATTACTGCAGGAAAAGCATATAAATCAACTCACATTAAGTTGCGACAAACAGAATGAAGCCGAAGACCCAGAATCACACATGTGCTCCGTAGATGCTACCCGAAATTATGCCGAGGACATTTCTTCAATTGTCCATTCCATTCTTGATTGTTCGTACAAACCTCAGACGACACGTAACACGGTGCATAGGCAACGCAGAAGGCATCAGTCCACATCAGGTACAGTTCCGTCTAGTGGACAACATTACTAGCTAGTTTCTTCTGGCACACATCGTGATATGCCAGGTCCATCCCGCATACAGCGTGATTTGCCAGGTCCGTCCCGGGTACCAAGTGGAGACCCTACTCTGTCATATTTGCCACAGTTTGGCGTGCCTTATACCCCACAATTCCATGACTATGGATCATATGTTGGCCACAGCGGATGGGAAGGATACGCAACACCGCAAATGGACACGCAGCAACAGTTCACTATGTCTCCTATTCCATTTCCGGAGTTCGGAGGAAGTACTTCTATTATGGAGTTGCTGACACATGAAGATGTTCAAGATGAACAACGTGATGGAAGGCCAAGAAGGCAAATGAACCAACCTCGATGCGGCACAGGAGGGCATAGGATGGCACAGACAAGATAAACAATTTGTAATTTTAGTCTGTTTAGCTGACGTAATGTTATGTACACTTTGATGTAATTTATGATCGTGACTTTTATAGCATGTTTATGATCTGAGACATACATCACATCTTTGTCTAACATGTTTGCGGCAATCGGGACATTCCAAATAACCAAGGTGCTTTATTCGATATTTGAAATACATGTCTAACAACATTAAAAACAAATACATCACCTATGTAGATGGCCGGGAAGTTCCAGGACGGTCTTGCTGACTTCTATATTGTTGTCGTGAATGTGCCTGTAGCCAATCCATCTCATTAGGGATACGGGGAGTTGTATCACGTCCTTGTCTTCTTCTTGCCCGCAACTAAGGATTATGTACTAACTCGAATGAAGCATTCGGGCAATAATGCTCACCCTACAAAAGACAGAACTGACCCTTATACGTACTCAAATAGTTGTTAACCTCGTAATACCAATGCACGTACTCGGATTGAAGCTGTCCAAAAGATCTTGCCACTTGCACGGCGTGTGAACAAGGTATGCCTGTCTTACACTATTTCCCGCACGAGCATTTTTCACTTCTCAACTTTACAACGTGCTTCGTATTGCCACGACTAGTACGTAGTGGGGTCAATACGTCAGCCGCTTGGTCTGCGTAATCAATTCTGTGGACTACATGCCGTCCTGCTTTCCGAACTTCTGACTGAAAAATTTGGAAGGCGTACTCTGACCACGCCTTATTGTCCTATCTCCATCGATGACCCTTAGCAACCCTTTTCATAAAAAACGAAGTAGTACGAATAAGGTAAGTTCGACTAACGGTGTAATTAGCAGACGACTGCCACTTTTTAACACACCATTGATGCATTCGGACATATTTGTCATCATGATACCACAACGTCTTCCCCCGTCGTAGGCAGCAGTCCATTTCTCTCTATCAATTTGGTCAAGATAATTAAACGTAGCCTCATTCATAACTTTAATTTGCTCCATCCAATGCTCAAATTTTCTTATCTCTTGAGCATTTCTGGCCTTAAATGCTAAGTCCTTCAATTGAACATTTTTAAACTTAGAATTAAGATTGGAGCAAACATGCCTTAGGCAAAATCGGTGGCAACCAAGTAGCTCACTGAAAGCTCTAATACGACGCGCAGCGCCAATGATGGCATGATGTCTATCAAACAAGAGACAAACTGATTGCTCTCCTCATACAAAATTTCTACTCAAAAGCTCGAGAAACCAACTCCAAGAAGCAAGATTCTCATCATCTACTAACGCGTACGTGAGTGGGAGAATTTGTTGGTTTGCATCCATTGATGTAGCCACCAACAGTTTGTGCTTGTACTTCGTGTATAGATGGGTACCGTCGACACTAATCAGTGGCCGACAATGGATAAATCCATCTACACACGGCTTAAAAGCCCAGAAGACATAGCAGTATCATATGTGTTCCATCCACTCCCGATCCGTCCGGATAGTGAACCCACTCCACAATTGTACCTGAAAATTAACACAAACATGTTTCAATTTTGTGTATAACAAATAATATGATTGTTCGTAACTTGGATGCATTCGACAATAAAATCATACCGGGGTTCCATTGATGCAGCGCTGCCATGTACCTCGAAAGCTTAGCAACTGAGGTTTCCCATGAGCCATATACAATTTGGCGTGCACGTCGTAGACCATGGTAAGACTTGGCGTAAGATATAGTATAATTATATTTATCTTCGACCAAGTCACCCACACTTCTAATAGGATAGTCATAGTTTGTTCTAACATGTCTTACCAATAAACCGGCAACAAAATTTGTATCGAGGTTCGCATGATCAGTAGACCTACCTGGAGCGAAGCATATGTGGTCACCATGGTATACACTGATTCTCCAATATGATTTATTTTTTTTCAATGATACACGCATCCAAAAAGGACATCCAGTGTCAGCTCCACGCTTACATGACACTATCCAAAACTGAGGAGTGGTATGATAAACAGTAAACTCTCCCCTGGCCCATTAGATATGATACCCCTTCACAATAGCCATTGTATGACCTTTATTTTTTGGACACCATACCTAGTGTAAGCTTTCCCTTTGTCGGATGGCCTGTATTGGTTTGATAGACCTTCGTCAGGATACACCGAAGTTCCAGTAATATTTGTTCTTTCACGCTGGAACTCATCGATATTAAATGTTGGCTGCCCGGACCCGTAAACCTCTGCTGGCAGCTCATTCAAGTTGAAATTTCGAAGGCCTTCCGTCACAAGTGGCATATAATTCCCCATGGGTTGTTCCCACTGCATCTCCATTGTAGCAGTATGAACGACTGCTTCTGTTTCAACAAACAGTCGCAAAACTAGAAGTTTTGACCGTGGGTTGGTAAAGAAAGATAGACTCGACTTATCAATGATTGTCAAAATATTTTCCATAAGAGGGTCTCTGCAAATAAAGTACACACCAAATATTTTTAAAATGAATCTCTTTCGGTCAAAATTAATTGTGTTGTAGATTATGTCCACAGCATCGGTAAATGTTGACGCCAGACTAATCCAATTTACTCCAATCGGAGGACGATTATACGATATGGAGTAATTTGAATGATTCATTTCACCTCCATAATGTATAGCAATACCGATATATTCCATCCTAATTATAACAAATCAGAAAAAAAATATAACAAAAACTGAAATATTGAAAGGGACGGAGAGAGAGAGAGAGAGAGAGAGAGAGAGAGAGAGAGAGAGAAGAAAAAAGAAGAGATCAATATTTAGAGTGGAATTGAGAATGAATGACACAGACAAACAGAAAAGTGTTGCGATGGATGAGAAATTTTTTCACACATTAGCGATTTATAAGCGAACAAAGGGCTGGGGAGGGGAAGTAGCTATTGTTAAAATCGCCAACTACGTCAGCAAATTTCACAACGGAAAAACAAAAATCACCAATAATTCTGGCGAGTTAAAAAAAATAATAATAATATTTTTAAAACTCGCCATCCTCAAGGGCGAATTTTCAGAATTTTTCTTTTTTTTTTTTTTTTAATTTGGAACTCGCCCACATTGCTGGCGAGTTCAAAATTTTTTTTATTAAACTCGCCATCTGCTATGGCAATTTTATCATTTTTCTTTTTTTTTTTCCGGTAATTAGACTTGCAAACAACGTTGGCGAGTTATACTATTTTATTATTATAAATTTTATTCCCGGGCTTACATTAAAATCAATTTACGTTTTATTAATTTTTTATTAAACTCGCCGACTGCTATGGTGAGTTTAATTAAAATCGCCACCCCACGTTGCAAGTTACGGTTAGATTTTGCATCAAAAAAATTTCGTGGGTCATAATATGAAATCTTACACTTTTTTGAGTCAATTTGGCAAAAACCCCCCATCAATTATTGCCACTTCAAGGCAGTCCTAAGGGAGCTAACTTTATGTCTTCTTTTGTTTGGTTCAATATTCTATTTAAAGCTTTTTGAATACTTCAATTAATTTACATTATCTCCTTAAAAAGGATTCTTCCAATCGTCCCCCAAATATATGTCCTCAATTAAACATTGAATCATCAAGCAATCGACTTCTTCGAAATTGGAGGAATTAATTATAAGAAAAAAAATTATATCATCTTTCCCAAGACATATTGTTTTGGGGTTTTTTGCTTCAAACAACAAGGCAAAATAATTGTAAGTTCTATGTGAATCTTCAAAATCACCCTTATAATTCTCGAAATTAAATACTATTTTATAAACATACTGTTTGGCTAAATTATTTATTACTTAAAAGTATCTTACAAGCTCTACATTCTTTAGTAGTTAATTATAAGACGTTAAATTTACTTTAGAAGTACACTGCAGAAGTGATCATATAAAATGAAACATGAACCATACACGTTTTAGTAATATAATATATATATAAAATCTGAAACATATATTAGAAACCACTAGCTTTTGCAAAAGCAACTTATAAGATTATAACATCTTATATTTTTCAGATTTAAAAAACTCATCTCTTGAAAATCGTACCTAGTGCTTTAGAATATCTTATAAAGTCTTAAAAAATCTTATGAAATATCATTAGTATCATTCCACCTTTTAGATTTCCTGATTGAAGCTCCTTAATTAGAAAGGCCATATCGCACATATGCAACATTGTAGTTTGATCTCAGCTTGGTTTGCACAAATTCAAATAAATTCTTGACGAAGCACAAGCTGTAAAATTGACGAAGTTCAAAAAGATTATCTCTAAATTTTAAAAGAAGTCATAGAACTCAACGTATAGGGAATAAAACATAGTTTGTTTTACAAGAATTACATAAATAAGGAGTTCAACAGTTACTTAACTAACAAAATTCTATCATAAACCACAAACAAAAAAATTGCGCTTTTGTTTCAACAAACTCCAAAATTAAAACTCGTTCGGAAATAGTTTAATATGTACGCTCAAATATGTGGAAAGATATTGGGACCAAATATACATCTATACAAGCTATTAAAATCTACTAAAAATATCAGACAAACACTACAAGAAAGTGCATTCGTCACTAATTGACAAATATATTACGGATTCAGTGAAATCCGTCACAAAAAAAATCTAATTTCATGATGGATTTCGTCATTAAAAATCTTTAGTAAATGTTTCATAACTAATTGTTGCTTTAGTTCTATGCTAATATAACTCCGTCAGAATCTCTCTACCACAAATTTTTTTGTTAGTGAAGAAGTTGCTTTCTTATAGCAAATTCAGAAATCAGAACATGGTTTGAATAAGGGAGAAAAGTTTAGTTTAAAGTTACATGGACAAACCACTCATTTGGATTACTTTCTCCTGAACTTTTATCGATTCAAACATTTGTAAAATACATCGAAATCTTGTTCTACATCCATTTTGTTCTTAAAACGTTAAGATGGTATATTGGATTATTTTGATAATAGCGGATATATTTCAGTTGATTTTGATGTTTTGCATGCATTATGACGTTTTTTTTCAATGGAATGAGAATAATATAAGGTCATGCGGTTGTAGAGTGATGCATAGCATATCGAAATAAATTTGTGATTTCTTTTACCTACATAGTTCTTAATAATGTCGGCATGGTACTAGAAAAATACAAGAAAAAGAAATACTAGTAATGAAATATAAAAGTGACAAAATAAAAATTGTCATTAATAATTACATTAAGTGGTAATACTTTTTATTTTGTCATTAATTAATTGTTTTGGGTGACAACAACTTTTTTGTTGTCACAATATTAGTCAATAGTGACCGAACTTAGTATTTTAGTTGTCACTATTTATAATTAGTGATACACTTGTACTAATAATTTGGTGGCCACAAAAAAAATATTATTAGGATTTTGTTATAAGATTTAATTATCATTGAATTTTCACTATAAGTGTATTAATAATTGTAAATATTGCATGATAATGCCACCATTGATATTCCGTAAGTTATATTTTATGACAATATAATTTTATTATCACTATATGTATAATTAGTGATAATTTATTTTTATTATAATTTATTATATTATCACTAATATATTCATTTTCGTATAGCGAACGCTAGTTAATAACTACATATATGTATATATTCGTGTATATCTAGGTAGGAGGAACCTTTGAATTCTTGTGAATGCTGTAGTTTATGTTAATTAACTTTGGGGTACATCGGTCAATATTTGCTTTGACCCCCTTAGGCATCAAGTCATTTTCCAGCACTATGGACTTTTAAAGGTCAGCTGTACTTTGACATAATAACTCATGCACGTGCATTCACATATATCGAGAAAATGTGACGACAGCATTGGATCCTCAATTAACATCGTTATTCTTTTTCTCAGTTTAGTTTGTTCTCTTTCCTTCTCTTTTTTTATTCCCGAGCAAATTTGATCGTATCCATCTAAATAATGTGACGATCGTATTATATTTATCATATAATTAATATATATTTAAGAGAAATGAATGATCACATAGGAAATATAATTATAATTTATTGAGTGTAATCAAACCAAATTCGAATAAAAATATTTCTACTCTTTGCGTCTCTTTTTTTCCTTTTTTTTTTCCTGACGTTTGTAAAAATAATAGTCCTCAACACATGATTTGGATATTTCATGATTATCCAATGCGGTGTGTCGATTGAGGTCCATTTCTTATCTACCAAATAATTCTACACGAGAGGAGATAATGTACTTTTTTTTTCATCTTTATGTTACACTTTTACATTTCAAAACAATTGCTTCAACAATAACTACTTCAAGTATTTTAAATAAAAATCAGGAAATATTACATATCTAGATATAAGATATATGTAATTGTAAATTTTGTCCTCTTATAGTGAAGATCACTACAAAGAAAAATAATATCAATGACAAACAATTATACTGATAATATAAAAATTATCATCAATGATAAACGTTAAGTGATAATATCTTGTATATATATTATCATTAACTAGATTTATGTTTTCAATAAAAACTTCAATTTTATCACCGTATGGCTTAATGGTAATAAGAGAGAGCATTTTGGTAATTATTACCATTACAAATTTGTGCCCTACACCCCATAATGACTATTTGGCGGTAAAAGAATTGTCACTATCATTTTGATATAAGATTTTCATCATCACTAAGTCTAATTGTTGATAGTAATAATTTAAACACAATCTTTATCATTATTGACATTGTGGAAATCATTTTTGTAACAAGCAAATTTTTCTATCAGTAAATATATATATAATTGTGACAACTTTTATATTGGTTTTTGATATACCGTTCCATAATTTTTCTTTCTTTTTTTTTTTTTTGGTTGTTGTTGTTATAGTGAAAATGACTCTAAAATGTACTAGTTCAACATAGTTTTTTGTTAACCAAGACTACAGCTGCACACTTTTTTTTTTTTGCATGTATCCCTCAAACTATATGACTGCAACCCTCTCTATCTCATAATATTATTCATTTTAGAGAATTTTTCTTGTCCCATAATATTTATCACTTTGAAGAGTTTAAGATAGCATTAATTTTTTTTTCTTTCTTTCAAATTTACTATAATTAATTATTTAATTACCAATATTTTTTAATGGAATTTGATGAGGTATGAAGAGGGTAAGTTCATCAAATAATTTTATATGTAGCTAAAAAAAGATTATTTATCAAATTAATCGATTTGCATGAAAAAAATCTAAAGCAGCTAATATTACAGGACAAAGCATGTATCATTTAGCCCTCCTCAATGCTCAAAATAAGTATTTTGATACATTCATCATTAATTAACTAATAGATATTTGATGTCTTATGGAGGTTCCATCCTTTTGTCTTTTTTAAAGTACATACATTTTGATTTTTCGTCCTTAAAATAAAAAAAGAATAATATATTTCATCTACTTATCTATAACCAATTTATTTTTATGGTTCTTTTTGAAAAACTAAAATATAAAACTAGAGAAATCTTCAAATTGATGAGCACACTTATAGGGCCCAAAAGTTCTGTTTAACATAATATGAGCAATATCGATATTAAAGACCATTTGGATGAGTTCAAAAAAAGAATTTTTCAAGCGGTGCTCTTGATAATAGAGTTTTTTTTTTTTTTTTTTTTTAAGTTAAGTAGTTCTACGTTTGGATACAATAGTTAAAAGTGTCTTGAAAAGTCCATCCAAACATAGTTTTTTTTTTTTTTTTTGCTACTTTAAGGTATCTTTTTTTTTTTAACATAATACCTAATGGCTTTTTTTTTTCTTGCTTCTGTTTTTTTTTCTTCAAACATATATATATTGCTTTGAAGTGCTTTTCTTCAAAAAAGGTGTGACTCTTCTCTATAAAAAGTCCATCCAAAGAGGCTCTAAATTTAACGGATTATGTAACATTGAATTTATGGATTTTTTTGTAATTGTCGATTATTAACTCAGAAAACATATTATAATTTAATATTTTTGAAAGAAAGTGTATCCAAATTAAATTGGTTATAATATATAAACATATATGAAAGACTAAAAAGTTTCTACATAAGAAATGAAACAGATAACTCAATTTAGATCTTTTCTTTAAAGAAATTTAGGGAAAGATTAAGAAATAATTAATGCATTCATTTGTATAGAGGAGAGAAGGATAAAAGTGTGGAATATTAAATTAAATTTATAACCATTAATGAATGAGGCAGTAAAGTGTCTATCTTGAGAGTTAAGAGGGAAAATTGACACCAATAATGCAGTTTAAGGAAGTTAAGTGACATAATCTGTTTCATTTATGATGGGAATGTGTATGGTTTTTGAAGTTAGATATCCTTTCCAAGACCAATATTTGCTTCAAATTGCTTGAGATTTCTAGCAAACATCCATGAAATATTAAATTTATAATATTAATAAATTATTACCCTTGAATAATTTGACTAAAATTCAATAAAGAAACTATTTATCAACAAAAATAAAGTAACAATATGAAAGTTGTAACTGATAACATACATTAATTGATAATACCTTCTATTTTGTTACTAATTAAATCCATGTAGCAACATTAGTTTTTATTTTATCATAACAAGATTCAAATGTGACAGAAATTGATCATGTTTTACTTGTCATAATCAATAATTAGTGATACCTAATAGTAAACATTGATTACAAAAAATTGCTATAATAGTTTTGTAACAAGATTTTCCTTATCAGAAAAATTATGATTATTATATATAGTGGTGTCACTAATTCTCTCTCTCTCTAGTTGTCGGCATCAACAATTGTCTTTTTATTTTCTTTTTTTTTTATTCATAAAAGGCAATGCTCTGTTAAAGCATCTGAAGAAAGTGGCTTCTGCCAAAAATTATATCTCGAATATGGTCACTAACAAAATCTTTTGTTGTAAGGTCAGAGGATGCCCTTTTAGCTTGGAGATGGCCAACAACATTCCCATATCTTTTAACAAACGTAAAGCAAATTCCAGCTTCACTTATGCATTTCATTTTAATATCATTCACAAGATTATCAATAGGTGATATGTCTGGTTTTGTGCTTCTTAAAACCTGTATCAAGATGCTTGAATCTTCCTTGAGAATAAATAGATGGTCATCTTCTTTATCATGTTAACTTGACAGCCTTAAGAGTTGCGAGAGCTTCTTCTTGTACAACATCTACTGGGAATCCAAATAGGTGGGACAACGTTACCAAGAAAACTCCCGTGGAGTCGCGAACAACCACTCCTAGTCCAAGAGAGGCGTTATTGTTGAACACTGCTCCATCCAAGTTCAATTTAATCATTCCCAACAGTGTTCGGGTCCAACGAAGAACTATCATCCCCACGTCCAATGTTATAGCGGATGCCCTTTCAGGATTAGCTTCTGTGAAATCCTTCAACGTTCGTTTAGCAATATTGATCACTCTATTGCAGACATCACCCCATTCTCCATAAGCGCTTAGTTTCTGTTAAACTAAAGCACATAGAGAATGGAAAGTACTTGCCCAAAAACTCCTAATTTCGTCGTTGTATGAATGTGTAACAACTAATCCTCTATTGTTGGCGTCCATCCAAAAATTAATGACCAAGGTAGTTTTGACAAAGCCCATGCTTGTTTAACGAATGTGTAGCCAAGGAAGACAGTGAAGGAAGACATAACTTGAATCTTCCTTTAGTCCATGTTAGATTGCACAACCATCTATGATTGGAGGACACCCCTTTTCCGAAGACTTGCCTTTGTAGGAATTGCTTCCACGCATGCCCTCAAAATGAATGCCTTAACCTTATTTGCCACTGAAACCCTCTATATGAAAGTCAAGGACGACCATGAATCGTGCAGGCTTGGTCTTGTGAGCTCATCCAATGTGTTGGCAAGATGGAAGACACTTCTAACGGCGAAACCCCACTTTGGTTGTAATGCCAAATGAGGGTGTTAGCAATGCTTCCCAATGGAATGGCAAGCATGGGCTTTACATTTTAACTCAAAAAATTGTTGCACAACATTGTCTTGTCCCATCCACCAGCAATAGTGCGCTTATTCCATCCTTCCACTCTATGCCTAATCCAATTCGAATACCACTAAAAACCTCACGCTTTCTCTTTTCAACCATTGATAGGAGCCCAAAATGCTTGTCAAAACTCCTCACAATGCAAAACTAACTTCAAATGGTAGACTTGTCTCTAGTTTCTCTTGGAACATTTTTACTAAAAACCATGGATGATTTCTCCACATATAGCATTTGACCCGAGGCCTTACCATATCGCGTAAGTACCTATTAAACATTGTCTTCTATGGCTTGGGAAAAGATTAAGGTATGATCGGCAAAAAACAAGTGTGAAATGCTTGATGTAGAATGACAAATTGCAACCTCTCCACTCTCCCCCTAGCATCCACCACCTGCAATAACTTGCTAAAACCTTTTGCGCAAAATATAAATAAGTAAGGAGACAATGGGTCTCCTTGCCTGAGACCCCATTTAGGATATAGTAAAGCCAACTCTTTACTACTCAAAGAAAAAGAATATGAAATAGTAGAGACACATAGCATAATCAGATCAACAAACGACGTATCAAAACCTAGCCAAATAAGGGCATTTTTAATTAAAAAAAATGCCATTTGATTTGGTCATAGACCTTTCTCATGTCTAGTTGAATGTCATGTATCTCTTCTTCCCTATTCTCTTATTGTTGCAAGAATCATTTGATTCAAAAGCTATAAGAACATTATCAATTATCAATCTCCCAATGATGAAGGCCGATTATGAAGGGAAAGCAATTTTGTCAAGAAGGGAACAATGGCTTGAGTGAACCAACGAAAGATGATTGAAGTACTTGTCAGTATTTGACATACATCCAGTTGATCTCGATTGTTACCTACGGAAATATGAGATTGATGGATGGCATGGGACTGGTAGCTTAAGGGGGGAGGCGCTCCGAGGCTTCGCCGATTGAGAATAGGCCGGGCTTATGGGCAACTCAGTCCAAGAGCAGGACCAAGAGAGGCTGTCGCGTTGAGGAACCACTCCAACCATTCAACAGTAGCACAAGCTCTATCTAGTTAATATCTAATCGTAAATTGTGATTTTCTGTTATTGCATCAGCTATAAGGTTCCCTCGATATGCTCATGACATGCAACCCAAAATATTCGAGAGTTAGTCAGAAATCCAAGATCATGGGTCTTGAACACCCGCCCTCTTTTTCGTCTTGAGGCAAAATTTTGTTATAATCTCCCATGCACACGCAGGGTCTTTTTGACATACTTTTTAGGTGCTTAAGCGTATTTCGTGACTGCTTCCTCTTTGAACATACTGACTCCCCAAAAAACTTGATGAAATGTCACATTCAACTATCCTAACCCATTTCCATGGTTTTGTAAGTATGGCATTTGGAATAATTTTAGACAACCACAACCTTCTTTATCCCACATCAAAGTTAAGCTCCTTCTACTTCTTTCCACTTCCACACAAATCCCATAGACCCCTAATCTCTTCTTGATACGATCAAACTGTCTTTTTTTACACTTGGTTTAAAAGAGAAAGACCAAGGCGGGGTGAAACTCCTGGAGGATCTCTTCAGGATAACAAATTATTCTAGGGCTCACCAACCCCTGACAGTTCCAAGTTATGATTTTCATGGCTCTTGACGGCCACATGGGATAGGGAAAGTAGTTACTATATTTGAGTTGGTGTCATTCGCAACATGCACTTGTTTTTATTCTCTTGGGTATTGATTTTGATCAACTGGCTATTCTCATTCTTTGAATTCTTACGTTTTTTTGAAAATAGTGATATATTTCCTAGATTTAGGAGTTAAGCATTTTCTTAGTTTTTTAGGTCATCAATTGGTTGTGTTGGTTGAAGAGGGGGCTGGCCATTGTGAATTGTATGGAGAATGATATCTCTACATGGGTAAAATTGGTGAAACGTGTTAAAGCATTATTTATGTTGAGCTGGGGTCCAGTCATTAGAAGATCCTTCTAATATACTTGGACTGGAATTAAGGCCGTATTTATAGGATTATGGGACTAAGATGGTGATGAGTTTTGTAGGATAGGGCTGATGGGCAGTTGAATTATTTTGAGGGTTTGGGTTAGATAAAGGCTTGCTCAATATGGTCTTAGTTGTAGGATGAGCTAGGTGCAAATTAAGACTACTACTACGGTCAACAATTTGGGTTTAGGCTCTAGGATTGTCTTTATTGGTAGATGGGTTTATATGGGTTGGCTAACCATGACTAAAGGAATTGGGCTCAATACGGGTTTAAAATTTAGAGTTGAGGAAATCTGATCCGATTGGAAGTTTCTGAACATAGCGCCATGCTAGATAACTCTAAATTGATTATCTCCATTGATAGCGGGATTTAATATCCCTAATAATTCGGGATTCACTTGCAAGGATGATGAGAATTTAAAATTTCCAAACATAGTGGATCCTTGTGGGGAGTGTCTCATCAGCGATGTAATTACTGATCATCCCTGCATGAATGTTGGCTTTCCTTTGTCTACCTTGGATGGAATTGACATTGAACCCACCACTCTATTCATTCAATATGTTTGGCTTCGACCTTAGCCAAGGTCCGTAAGGGAGTTCATCCTCAACATCAACAAATCCAGCTTGCTATTGAGTCGAGCACAAACCCTTGATGTTCCCCATCTTCCGACATTGGTAACAAAAGTTAGGGAGTCAATCGTAAGTTAACGTGATAATGAATCATCCCCAGTTTGGATTCTAATTCTTAAGGCTCTCTTCAGTGCTTTATTCACATTAAGGCAAACCCAGATGGACTTTTTAAGGCCGTGATGATTCATCCCAACATCTTTGAACTCCTCGAGGTTATTCCCAATGTGTCGGGCTACTTTTCGGTTGCGCTTGTTCTAAGGCAAGCCATAAATGTACATTGAGAAATCATAGAGATTTATATATACAGTCATTGGGTCATCTGATCCTTCCAGTATATTTAACACAATGAGATTACGGTCAAAAGCCTAGGGTCTTTTAGCCATAATTCGAGCCTAATCTCGCGGGTGATTGGACTCCATTATAAGCTTGCCTTTTGATAGATTCCACACTGAAAACCCTAGCAGCATGTGATGTGATGCTTTTAGGGTTCATTGGAGAGAAATAAAATGATATGTCTTGTGCAACAGAATTCTTCCAACCAGATGATAGCCTCCTCTCACCCTACTTTGTACTAAATCTCCTACTAAAATATCTATTGTCCTCTTCCTCAGTGAGGGATAACTACTTTCTCATTCCTTCCACCTCCTCCTCCATTTCTCGCCCCACACAATCAAGCCCCAACTGGATTTCCTTGCGAATAGTCGCCAACACCATGCATAACATAATCAAGAAAGAAAGGTTCTAAAATTCGGAACTAATAACCACACTAAAGCAGATATAATGATAAATCGAGATAGACTAAAGGCGAAAGGAAAATGAGTGGAAAGGGATCCAAAATGGAAAAGAATCTTGCACAAGCACAATCAATGACTAGAAAATGGTTCGAACCAAGTAACAGAAAGTTGTCAAACTCTCATAAAAGAGAGACTACTTTCTCATAAAGAGAGGGACTTGAAATTACCCACATATTATAGATGACTATAGTTGGCTGAAGAACGGTATCACTAATTGTCAATGGTCTAACAATTTAAGCATAGGTTTTATCACATTGATATTGTAAGAATTATTTGTGGCAATTTTTTTTTCCCTAAATACATATAACTAGTGTGTTAATTTTTGTATTGTCACTATAGATATTGATATTGATATAGATATACAATACATGTAATATACAGTATATTAATTGAAGTCAACCTTTATTAGTTTAAAGTGATCACTTAGGTGGTAAAACTTCAGAATAAATGTAATATACAGTATATTAATTGAACTCAACCTTTATACTTCTAAGTATTTTATACTACTTACCAAGCTGAATGGTTAAACTTAAAAAAAAAAAAAGGGCTCTATTAGATATTTCGATAGAAAAGAAAATTAATGTTTTAAAGAGGATATCTTATCTGGATGAGTCAAATAATAAAAAATGGAGGTTAATGTGTTAAGCTTTGTTGATATGTTATATTTTGTCAAACGGCTTAAAAGCATATATAGTGTGTTTATTTAATATATATACATGACATCAAATCACTTTAAAGATTGTAGCTTGTGTTGATCAAACAATAAATTTATTTATCCAAAAAATAAAAGATTTTTTTTTTGGTTTTAGCCACTCGATTCCGACTCATTGGCCTACTAATCCAGATTAGGTACTGTAGAGGCCCATTATAAAGGCGACGCTCCCAATCTTATTGCTCCATTCACAACACCATGATTTATTATGTAACAAATGACCTAAAACAAAATAGTCTTGTTGAAACTTTAGATTTTGGAAAGTGTCAGCATATCGTATTTATATATGTAATAACAAGAAGAGAAAATTGCATTTTTGTTCCCATGAATTAGCCTATTTTTATTTTTGGTCCTATTTTTTTCCATTATGACATTGCATCCCATAAATCTATTTTTTCTATAATTTCAAACCCAAAAAGGGCTTCTGCCAACTCTTAACGGAGATGTCATACTTGTTGTTAGAATAATTGTAATTTACTTCCCCAAAACTTCCCCAAAATCATTAAATTGTGTAAAACTTCCACAAAACTTTACTTTTCTTATTTTATATTAACTTTTGCTTAAAAAATGTATATAAACATGTATGTAAATATATAAATATTGTGATTTTTCTGCAAGTGTACAAGTCGCTCAAGTAATAAAGAAGCGAGTAGAGTATCGTTCCCATGAGGAATGGAATTATCAAGTACCAACGTTGTAAATTCTTTATTGGGGATATATACTTTTTACCCTCCAAACTTTTCGCGTTTGGGACTTTACCATATAATATTTTTTTTTGGCGTTTGCCATCTGAACTTTGCGTGTTTTTACGCATTATATTTTCCGGTGGAGCTAAGGGCAAATGCATCATTTCAGCTGGTCAAAGTCACATGACATGCATGTAAATGCCCTTAGATGGTAATATGAAAAAAATGCAAAATTCAGATGGCAAATGGCAAAAAAAAAATAAAATAAAATAAAATAAAATTATATGGTAAAGTCCCAAAATACGAAAATTTTGGATGGTTAAAAGTAATTATCCCAATGTAAAATGACGCATTTGCCCTTGCATAAGTCACATGACATGCATGTGATGGAATTCCGGTGGAATATTCTACCAGAAAATGCCTTTAGATGATAATATATAAAAAACACAAAGTTTAGATGGCAAACAATAAAAAAAGGTTCATATGGTAAAGTCCCAAAACGTGAAAAGTTTGGAGGGTAAAAAATATTTATCCCTTCTTTATTGTTTAGACTTCAAAATTTTTGACGAAAAATTAGAAACATAAAATAAAAACACAAGCAAATAATGTAACAAGCATAAGTAGAAAAGACTAGGGCCTAGGTTTCATCAATTGAATCATTCTAAATAATTATTTAAACAATTCTTGGTTTTAACTTTTTATCATCCCACAATCTAACTCACGAGAATACTTGTTGTCTTCTTTCGCAAGTAAAACAAACGTACCAAAGAATATTATATGTATACTTTTGTGATCACATACGAACTCAATGATCCTTTGAGCACAAGAGTTATGTTAACTAAAAAACACACAATGATTAATATAACCAACCGCACAAGAGCATAATTATTTCTAATCTATGTGTTCCTTATGTCTGCAAAATAAATAGTCATATTTTATAAACAATCTTTCGTAGTCGAATATAAAATCTCAAAATTTGTAAAAGTTGGCCAGAAATTCACAAATAATGAAAGCTTGAATTATCGATAGGATGGATAAAAATTAAATACCAAAAATGTTCAAATAAATTATAAGAAATTGAATTAGTAGCCACCTAAAGCCCTAAAAAATAAGCTATCTAACCATAATAAAAATAAAATCAACAAAAGAACAGAAGAACATAAAAGAAAACATAAAACAAACTATATTGACTTTTGCGGCAATTGGGAGTTGAATCTTTGTGGTAGTCACAACCCATTAAGTTCTTCTCTTTAATACATCATTCAAGTTTATGGAATAATGTGGGGAAGAGCTAGCCCTATTTATAGATGTGCGAAGATAACTGGCTGAATCCTAGTTGAAATCGAATTTCTTTCTTTACTAGCCGAATCCAATTAGAAATCAACTTTCCTTGTTTTTTTGTTGAATCCTATTCAAAAAAGAAAAAAATATTTTCAAATAGCAAGTTCGCAAGACTTTTAGCACTTTTTATTAAAAATAAAGTTTAATTACACTTGATTAAAATTAGCAATATAACCATCAAACTTTATTAATTTTTAATAAAAAAAGTAGAACAATTAAGCATATCATTTTTAGGCTTATCAATAAATATATAAATTTATTTAATATAATATATATTTACAAATGGATATATAAATTTTAGGCTTATCAATAAATATAATATATACACATGGATATAATTTTTTATAAATATTTACATATAACTATATATTTATTTAATATCACTATATATAAGTAAAAGAATGCTAGTTTTTTTCTTTTTTTCAATTTTGTAATTAATCTTTTCCTTTAATTTAGATTATTTGGCTATTCATATATGTTTATATATATTCACATATATTTTAAATAAAATTTAATATTAAATAGAACATGATATTTCCATTAAAAATTAATGAAAGCCCCTTTTTGGGACTGGAATTAAAGAAAAAAAATGGACTTATGGGACTTAATGTTTGTAATAGAAAAAAACGAGACAAAAAAGAAAAGTGGACCAGCTTATGGAACCAAAAGTGCAAATTTCTCTATTAAGAAATACAAATACTAGATGGAGTTAAATACAATTTTAGTCCTACTCGTTAGACCTTTTGCACACTTGGTCCCAAGGTTACAAAATAGATCATTTTTAGTCCCGTACATTAACTGTGATTGTGAGAATAGGGCTTCCATCAAATAAACGAAGAGCCCACATGCCTATCATGTGGCCCTTAGTTAGGTAGGGTAAAAGTTTTTGGGAGAAAAAACACATGTGCCATTTACTTGTTATTATAATTAGGCTAGAAAACATAGAAAAGAAAAATCATTTTACTTAACATCACCCCTTGAAAAGAAAACCCTAGCTTTTTTCTTTTTCCAAATCACTCAAGAAGAAGTCAAAATCTATTCAAAGTTTACTTTGATTTCATCGATTGAAGTTGAGATTAAGCAAAACCTTTTGACATACATTTAATAATGTTGTGCAAGTATAGCAAAAGTGGCAATAATCCAATGGACAAAGGTATGTCTTTTAGTACTTAGCTTATAGTTGTTTTTGGTGTTTGTTTTGTGTTAATCTTTTCTTTTTTATGGTTCTTTTTAAGTTCAGTTTTTAGTTGTATGTCTTTTTTTTTTTTTTGGAAAGAATCTATTTTTGCTTAGTTGTACTGTACATGTAAACACTTTAGGGAGACAAAGTGGGTCAGTGTATTGTATATTTTGAGAATCCATCAATTTTTTTTTAATGTGTGTAGTACATGATTTTGAAAATGATAGTTTTTTTATGGTTCCAATAAGTATGAGTGTGCATGCGTAGTGGGGTTTATGTGGCCCAATGTTTTGAAAATTAATTTTCTTGTTTTATTGGTTTTATTGCTCAGGTGGGGATACGAATTTCATTACTATTGTTATTTATCATAGGGGTAAATTTGTATTTTCTCCAAATGCTTCTTATACTACAAAATCAGTAAGTGTTTTTGACTATGTAAATGTTTGTAAATTGTCCATAGATTTTATTAGGAGGTTTTATGAGGAATTAGGATACTATGGAACCAAAAAGTACCTTAGAATATACAACCTTAACTAGTTCAGGGCATTGTTATTGAGACTAATTGTATACATTACTATCATTATGTGGGAATGAGGTTCATTTATATTTGGAAGCTGATATAGACCAAAATGATAATCACATGAACAAGGGCAATAAAGTTGTTTTGTAGCCCTCAGAAGCTACTGAATATAGTTAATAAGGGTAAAAAATATCATTAATGGACCATAAATGGTTGTGAAAAATGTAGATAAAGGTAGACAAATTATAGATGAACAAGAATCTGTGAATGACATAATTAATGCTACACATGATATATTCTATGATGATTTTTGTTTAAATGATGATAATATGCAGTACAGTGATGGAAATAACTTTGGTGTGCATGACACTGATGCTAAAACTAATGATTTTGTCACTGATGCTTCTGATTTTTCAGATAGTGACTATGATGTATCTAGTGACTCTGATGCGGTTGATGATAACATATTTGATAAGAATGTTGATCTTCGTGATAATGATAGTTTTGATGGGAGTTGTGGTTCTCCTTTTGATGATGGTAGTGATGAAATAGTATCTTCATGTGATCAATTTAATAGCTATAAGGGTTTCGTTTTTGATGGTGAAAAAAATGAAAAAGTTTGTCTTGTTTTTAGTTATGATGATGTTTTTAATCCTAAATTCTTTGTTGGTTTGGTTTACCAACGTAAGCTACAAAATCAGGGATGTTATCCGTTCACATGCTATGAAGATTGTCATATTAATTGTGTGAAAGTAAAAAATCAACCATTTTCCTTTCAGGTAAGAGAATATATGCCGAAGCATACTTGTGAGAGATGGAGAGATGTAAAAAATATCAAGTCTAAGTGGATATTTAGAAAGTATATGAATTTTTTAAAATCTGATCCCAAGAGAAAAGTCAAAGGATATGTATTAGATGTTATGAAAAAAATGAAGATGAATGTGTCAAAGTTTCAGGGATATAGTGCTAAGAGGCATTGAAGATGATTGATGGTGATGATGATGAGTAGTATGCAGAACTTTGGGATTAGGCAGAAGTACTACGAAGAAAGAATCCTACATCAACAATAATGTAGTTGAGTGATGATGTTGATGCTAATGGGAGGAAACAATTCTAGAAATTATATCTATGTTTCCAAGCTTTGAAAAGAGGGTTTCTTTTTGGTTGCAGACAATAATTGGCAGGGATGGAAGCCACTTGAAAGGGCCCCATGGTGGTGTTTTATTGACTGTTGTGTCAATTGACCCAAATAATAACATATTCCTTATTGCTTGTGTCATAGTAAGCAGTGAAAGAAGGGAGGCATGGGAGTGGTCTTTGGTTTTTTAATGATTTTGTATTCCCAATGGACTTTGATTCAAGAAATTATTTTTGATTTGATTGTGCAATCAATATATATATATATATATATAATAGGTTTCACTAGTGTTGCTATTCAAAGGGAATTTTGGAGGGTATCAAAAGCTTCAACAATGACATATTTCAATGCAAGGTTACAAGAGTTATGAGAATTAGATCCTTCTTGTTTGGATTGGTAAGATATTTCTTTGTAGAAATTAAATTTTACAAAGAAATATTACTCATTTTTTAATTTAAATGTTTTAGGTTGAGCAGCAATGATTCAACTCAATGGTCAAGTTCACATTTCAAAGAATTTCCAAAATCTGAGATACTATTGAAAAACATTTATGAGTGTTCCAACAGTATTTATTTTGGAAACCATATAAAAACCTATACTAACCATGTTACATTAGATAGGAATCGATCATGAAGAGATTGTAGAGTAATAGTGACAATTGTGAGTGGAAGTGGGAAGGCAAAAGGATTTCCCCCATTATGTAAAATCATAATTAGCACATGAAGAAAGGAGTAGAATGCATGCCTCTGAAGAGCACTAACTGGTTGTATGAGATACAGTGATATGACAACACCAGCCTTGTAGTTGACTTAAGGGCAAAGGAATGTTCATGCACAAAGTGACAGCTGTTAGGTATTCCTTGCAAACATGGAATGGTTGATGTATCATGTCAAGGATTGGACCCAGAGGATTTTGTCCACAATTACTACTCAATAAATAATTTCAACAAGATTTATCAGAATGCAATATTTCCAATTGAAGAACCTAACATGTGGGATAGAACTTGCTACATACCACCTTTGCTACCAAATTTTGGAAAGAAAAGAGGCAGACCAAGCACAACTAGGAGACTATCAGCGTATGAAAATCCTAAGAAGAGGAAGAAAGGTTCCACAAGTGGAGTTCACAAATTAAAGAAGCAAAAGTGAATTTTTACTTGCACATTTTGTAGTAGTCCAGAACATAACAAAAAAGGATTTCGATGAAGAAAATTTGCTACTGAGTTTCCAACGAATACTGAAAAGATGTCACAAATAGGAGAACGATTACCATGGACCCAAGAACAGAAATCACAACCTTCTTAATCGAAGGTAAAAGAAAAACCAATAGCAAATTAAAGTTAACAGTACAATTTACATTTTGTTTGATACATGACATTTTCTATCATATATTAATTCAAAGTTTGAGATATCTAATATAATCTTATTATGGAATAACAGGCAAGGAAATGTCCAAAAGACTAGCAAGATAGGCCACAAGGACTAAAGGAGAGTCAAGCCAGATAGTTGGACAAGTATGGTAAGCACCACCAATCCCACCACACCTTTCTGAACAATCAGTAAGGTTCCCTTACTGTACAAAGGTGAACAATCAATTTGTCACGATGCCTAAACTTCGTGCTACAATTCCAGCTTTCATGCGGTCCATCCAAGGAAAGGACAAGTGCAAGAAGAAAATTAGATTTTTGTGTCAGAACACATGTAGGGTCTACTTGATATTTTGGTCAAGTGAGGTTATTTTTTGAAGAAACTTTCTATTTTGGTGCCAATGGTTAAATGTATATGGTTTGAATTTGCACAATTGCTACAATGGTGTACATTGTGCAAGTTCTTTTTTTGGCTACATTTTGATGATACTTTGGTAATTTGCAGTTGGTGTGTATGTTGGTGGTTTTTGTAGATTGGCTTGGTGTACTTGTTGAACTGTGTTAAGATATGTTTATGATGAACAATGTAAATATTTGTTTCAGTTTTCCACTTCAGGTATAATTAGCATAATATTCTTACATCCTTGAAATTAAGGCAAATTTATGTTGTAATTATGTTGAACAAGACAAGTTTATGTTGAAAAGTTAAACTTAAATCCATTGTTGTCAAACTAGATTATGTAGTTTATAGTTTTACAACAACACCTAACAACTTAATAAAAACATAACAAACAACAACCGAAGTACAGAAAAACAAAAAATTAAGGAGCATAAAGCTGATCAAAATAGCAGCAACAGCCGTCATCATGCAGCAACACTATCAAACTGCATATTTCATTGCCCTATAGAGCATGCCCAATAGCAAAATCGCTTGAAACATCTTTTTACCCTTCCTCATGTGTGCAATTTGTGTATCCAATTCAGCCATTGTAGCATTGAGTCCTTCAAGTGCACTCGCAGATTATTAGCCTGGCAGAGTAATCAAAGTATGATAGCTCGGGACCTAATACACGTAGGCCCATCCTCCCACTCAAAAAAATCGCAGTCTAGGCAGTTCTTTCAAGCACAAACCGAGGACCGACAACCTAGATTGTCATTAGTCCAAGAAGTCTTCTTCTCACAACGATTCCCCCAAAGACATGCTATTTCACCTTCCATTATTGTTTTGTTGCAGGAAATATTGGAAAGAGAAAAAATAGAGATACTTAGAGCTTTTTGCGCAATAATGGGTATAAATAAGACAAAAAAGGAGGGACAAAGGGGTTGGGCAACTAGTTTCCCTCCAAAACTAAAGAGAGTCTGGCTTTTTTCCCACCCACAATTTAGATTAACAACCACATGATAGGCACGTGGGCAACCCTATTAATTATTTGACAGAAGTCCTATTCTTGCAAGGTAGTTAATGTAGGAGACTATAATGATCAATTTTGCATCCTCAGGACCACAAGCGCATAAGATCTACCGAGTATGTCTAAAATTGTATTTAGCTCATACTAGATGATACAAATAACTAGTCAATTGTTGTTAGCTGACACTACAAATATAGCACTAGGACTTTACTATTAAATAAAAAAAGAAATGGAAAAAATTAGCAAATTAGAATCAAATTTCCAACTCCCCCCCCCCCACCCCACATATACTAAAAATTTATTCTTAAAAGTTTTTTGGAACATGACATTATCATTTTCTTCTTGTTTTTTGTAGTCAAATGAAAAATTCTTTCTTCTTCAATACAATAATCTTATTTTAATTTCAAAAAGGCAAGATGGGTACACTATGAATGAAATGGACCATTTGGAATTCTTGGTGTTTCATATATTTGGAAAATCTAATATATATAATTTAATTTTTATATGAATGAAAATTACATGTATTAAATTAATGGAATGAATGCGTGTGATTCGTTGAAGGGCTATGTCAAAATTTAATGAATTAGGCAAATTGACACATTAAATGGATGCATTCAGGCTCAACGAATCTACAAAAGGATTCAATGAACGGGCATGACCTAAAGTTCATGTTTATTTTGGAAAAAAATCACGACTTTGATATTATTATAAATAATCTCTTATTCCACCATAATCACATACAATAAAAAAAATCATTTTATGAGTTCTTTTGTCTCATTTAGTTTCAAGAGTTATAAATATTTTGAATTCAATAATTTTTGAAATTTATAGTGTTGCTATCTTAAAAAAGTTGATCATTGTATATTGCGAGATGATTGTCAAAAATTTGGGAGCACTTACATGGAACAAATTCATTTTAAGGACACAAAATACAATTTTTACCTTGATCTATGTAATACTATATTGAAATTACACCTTTCTCTGATTTCCAACACCAGATACATACTATATAATTTGAAAATTCAAAAAAAGGACATGCAAAAAAAAATTTCTTTTTTTTTTTTGGATGGTTTAGGACATGAGAATCTAGAAGGACTTATTGTGATCTTCCCAACAGTAGAAAATCTATTATTTTAATTTATGGACTTAGTATAAATTTTATTAATCTTATAATTAATGGCGTTTCAATTATTGCCACTTCAGGACAATCTTAAGGGGAGCTAACTTTAACTGTCTTCTTTTTTGGTTCAATATGCTATTTAAAGCTTTTTGAATACTTCAATTAATTTACATTATCTCCTTAAAAAGTATTCTTCCAATCCTCCAAATATATGTCCTCAATTAAACATAGAATCACCAAGCAATTGACTTCTTTGGAATTGGAGGAATTAATTATAAGAAGAAAAAAAATCAGCTTTCCCAAGAAATATTGTTTTGAGTTTTTGCTACAAACAGCAGGGCGGAATAATTATGATTTATGAGTTGTATGTGAATCTTCAAAATCACCCTTGGAGTTCTGGAAATTAAATACTATTTTATAAAAATAGTGTTTGGCTAAATTATGTATTAATTAGAAGGATCTTACAAGCTCTACACTATTTTGAACTTAATCATAAGATGGTAAATTTACTTTAGAAGTACGCTAAAGAAAATGTTTGGATAAAACGAAAACATGAACCATACAAGTTTTAGTAATATAATTTATTATTAATATCAAAATTCAAAAAAATATAAATTCACCTAATCGCATTCTAAATATCATTCATTCCACCTTAATTTTAGATTTCCTTGTTGAAGCTCCTTAATTAGAAAGGCCAAATCGCACATATGCAACATTGCTGATTGATCTCAACTAGGTTTTCCACATATTCAAATAAATGACGAGGCAAAAGCTATAAAATTGAAGAAGTTTGAAAAAAGTCATCTTTGAATTTTCAGAAGAAGTCATAGAACTCGATATATGGGGAAAACAACATAGTTTAATTGATATAATGTACATAATGAGGAGTTCAACAGTTAACTAACAAAATTCTACCATGAACAAAACATATCAAAATTGCACAATTTTTTCAACCAACACCAAAAATAGTAAAACTCGGGTAGCAAATAGTGCAATAAGTAAGCACAAATACATGGTAAGAATATTGGGATCAAAGCACATCTCCAAATGCTATTAAAATCTAATAAAAATTGCAAACAAATATTACAAGAAAGTGGCTTCTTTGCTAATGGACCAACATGCTACAGATTTAATGAAACCCGTCACAAAGTATAATTTTATGATGGATTTTGTCCATTACTATTCTTTAGTAAATACCCTGCCACTAATTATTGCTTTAGTTCTATATTAATATAACTCTCGCAAATTCATTACAAGTGCATTCTATTTGTAACAAAATCTCCACATCAAAATTTTTTCCGTTAGAGAAGGGGTAGCTTTCTTTTATTGAAATCAGAAATCAGAACATGATACAAATGACGGAGAAAAGTTGTAGTACTCTAAATTTACACAGACAGGCTATAAATTTGGATTACTTTCAAAATACATCGTCTTGTTCTATATCGATTTTGTTCTTAAAAACTTAAGAGGGTATATTGGATTATTTTGATGACAGTGGATATATTCCAGTTAATTTTGATGGTTTGTAAGCATTATGATGTTTTTGTCACTGGAATGAAATAATATGCGGTTGTTCCACCAACCATATGTATACTTACAAAGGATAAGATGAACATTTTTTTCTATTATATTAAAAAATTTAACTAGTTGCTATATTAACATGGCTGGATATGCTTTATCATGAATATGATTGACCACCTGCTCTAGAGTCAATAATTAATTAAGTTTTGGTGTTTTGTTAAATTATTTAGATCGTGTAAGAAACTATTCTTCCTTCATGTACTCATTATAATTTGTGTATATATATGTGTGTGTGTGTGTGTAGTGTTTTTTCCTTCCCAATATTTATAGGTTTCTTCGGATTACCTTTAATTGCTTGAGGTTACATACTAGCAACATTTTAATTCCAATTTCAGAAAAAAAAAAAAAAATGAACTTATAGGGTAAGTATTTCATGCTGAATTAATGAGTCTATGACTCTAGAAAGCTACAATAATAGTGAAATTTGTAAATAGAAAATTTCATAGTTATGAATATTGATAGTATCATACACACGTAAATCAAGTGCTTGTATAAAACATTTTCAGTGATGCACTCATGAATAGTACTCCAAGTCCTTTATTTACTTCCGTTTTCATTTACGCTGGGAGTGGGATTATTGTAAAAAGAGAAAAATATAGACACAATGCAACAAAACATACTACTACTGACACAGTATTCAATCTTATTCATATAAAAAAAGAAAAAGACGTCGTATTTTAAATTATTATTATTATATTATTATTAAAAACAAGGTCTTTGCATGGCCCTAGCCCCTTGCAAAGGACCAATACATTATTATGTTAGAATTAGCAGAGCTATCATGCTCAAAGAAGAATAACTTCCTAGCACAAGCCAACAAAGAAGAGCAACCGGGGAGCACATATATATATATATATATATATATAAATCATCTGCACTATTTGGTTAATGTTGAGTAGCCACCTCATCTAAAAATTTAAACTTTTAGAGAGGAGAATCATTAAATATTTATCATCTCCAATACGCTTCCGTACGTGCATTTTTTTTCATAAATAGGTGGCAGTGAGATTAATTCAAACTCAGGATCTCTTGTTTGTCCTAGCCCTGATATCATGTTGAATGACCGTCACATCTATAAATTTAAATTGTTAGAAATAAAAATTATCAAATATTTGTTATCTCCAACAATTAAGTATTCTTCAATTTATACTATTAGTATAAAGGACATGTCTTATCCTTAGCATATCCATATGTCAAATTTTCTAATATAACCCAAGAATTAGGAAGTATTTCTCCTCTCATATATTGAAAGCAAGTGTTGCACTAGAAGTATAATTGGTAGACTGTGTACGACCAACAAGGAAAAAAATAATATCATTTTTTGTTTTATATGTTAGGTTCTATTCAATTTTGGCCATATTGGATATGAATATCTCGCATTATATTTCATATATTTTAAATTATCTCGATTTTAGCATTCAGCTTCCTTCATATATTTAACGATAGTAACATGGTTATTTCGTGATAAATTCAAATTTTTTTGTTACAATTTTGTATGTTCACAATGAAAAATTTAACTGAAGTTAGGTGGAGGATTAAAACTGAAATACTTCAAAAGATATTAAATATAATGCAAGATATTGATATTCAAATAGATCAAAATTGAATGGGACGTAATATACGAAATTGAAAATAAGCCTAACTTCTCAGAAGGCCCATATAGTTTCACACTTCAACTTTTCAATACGTGTCAATCGGTTCATTTACTTACTTTAACAAGCACATAAAAATGGTCTGACAAGTATAGAACAAGTGACATAAAAAGTTCAAATGTGGCAACGCAATAGTTCTTAACGACAAAATCAAATAGATAGGCCACAAATATGTTGGTTTTAGCTACATTACCTCCCTACTCAATCCTATTACATGGTTCTTGAATTCAACTGTCTCCCTTAGGCCCTAACCACTCCCACTTCCATTCAAAAATCGAAACAATTAAAATAAAAAAAAAACAAAATAAAATAGTGAAAGAATAATAAACTAAAAATGTTGGCGTAGAGGTGGGGTTTAGGGGTGATAAATTCACAATAAAAAAAATTAGAAATTTGATGATAATATAAGAAATGATAATGAAAAAAATTGCCACTGATTAGATACATTTAGTAACAAAAAATGATTCTTTGCAGAAATTAATGTGCATAATGTTAATAGTAGCAACGTAGTGTCTAAATTGTCTCTATTAATAATTAGTGGCACTCTAATGGTGACAATGTAGCGATAATAAAATTTTGTCACAAGATTATAGCTAGTGACCTTTTCTATTAGCAAATTATTACTCAAAGGATGTCACTAATTGTCAATTGTGACAAGTAAATCATTAATTTTTATCACTATTAAGTCATATCATGACAAAATGAAAGTTATTGTCGCTAAATAAATTTATCACTTAATATAATTATTAATAAAAACTTTTATATTAAAGAAATTTGCACTTACGCCCCTAATAAAGATGTGAAATTACATCTGATACGCCCTATGTTTGGAAAAATTGCATTGACTAACCCCCACAAAGTTCAATATTACAAAACTGATCCATTCCAATAGGGCTCTGATAAATGTTGCTGATGTCACCCAAATTTTTTTTTTTTTACTTTTAATAGTACCTCTATAGGATTTCAAATAAATTTTGTTCCAAGGATGCCCTTTGTAAAATGCCTATTTTGGGAGGTTTATTTATAATTTTGGTAAAAAAATAAAAATGAATATTAAATTTTATTAATTTTAAACACACAAGCTATATTACTATCTTTAATAATAAAACTTTATTAATGCTTATATATTAAAACCTACTAAATTCTATTATGCCTGTTATTTCCAAAATTTTAAATAAGACAAAAATATTTATAGATTATAATAAAAAAATAAAAGTAATGATTAAAACTAAATAGTTATGCGTAATTGTCTACTCATAACTAAATATTGTCAATTTCAAAAATTATTAAATATAAAACTTTAATTTTTTGATTAAAAATCAATAAAATATTGCTAATCAAAATTTTAAGAAAAAGAATTTTTTTTGGTATTTTAGTTTTTTCATCTTTCCTTTCCTAATTTTTTTAAAAAAATATTTCTCCCTATTTTTAATTAAAATTCTAAATTAATATTTCATTTTTATTGCCTTTCTTTTTCCTCCTTATTTTTTATTTTTTTTTCTCCTCATCTTCTTTCTCTCCCTCTCGGATCTGTTCCTCTTTCTCTCTCTCTCAATCTCCCTCTCCATCACTGTCACTCGCTGCCAATGCCACGGCCACTATCAGTCATTTCCATGCTCCACCTCCACCATCTTCCACCATGGCTTCACCTACAACAACTCCACCTCTGTGTGTGTGTGTGTGTATTTAGTGGGGTGTGTTATCTTTTCAAATGGATAAAAATTAAGGAGCAAAAGAGACCTTTTATGAATTTTTTTTCCTTTATTTTTATGTACATTTTAGAATAAAATTAAAAGAAGGTAAAATGGTTAATTCACTTGCTCTTGCCGGAATCTTACCGGAATTGATCATTTTGTAATATTGAACTTTGTGACAAAAAGTCCTAATATTTCTAGACATAGAGGGTATCAACTGTAACTAAGCATTTTGTCAGGATTATAAATGTAATTTTGTTTTATATATTATTATTATTTTTATATTTTGTCATTAATATTATTTTTTATTATAATAATTCTGTTCTGTAATATTGAACTTTGTGAGAAAAAGTCGTCATATTTCTAAACATAGAGAGTATCAACTGTAAATTAGTATTTTATCAGGAGTATAAATGTAATTTTGTTTTATATATTATTATTTTTATATTTTGTCATTAATATTATTTTTTATTGTAATAATTCTGTTCTTAATCATGTTATGACTCGTGTCAGGACATTCAAGCCATATTTATATACCCAACTAATTTTTAGCTCACAATATCATTTATGTTAAGAGTGATGTCACTTTACCACCTCGAATTCTGTCATGAGTGTCACCACCCCCCGGCCCCCCAACGAGAACCCCAACCCTCACCTTAAGCACTTTGCTCCTTCAAATTATTAAAAGATAATATATTTATTTTCAATTTCACCCACTTTGCCAATATGTTCGAAAAAAAATGTAAAGCTACAATATCTAAATATTAAAATGCTATTTAGGTAGTTATAAAGTAGCAAATTTATATTGATTTTTTCTTCAATTATGAAATATATAACTAAAGTTTATACTTGATTAATTATTTATCTATAGTCCTATTTCGAAATAAATGATCCTGGAAGAATCCCGTAATATATGCATTTCTTTTGCAATCGTCTTTCTCTTTTTTTTTTTTAATAATAGAAGAAATTAATTATACTAACCCCCAACCCTTATAATAAGCACTCTACTCCCTCTAACTATAAAAAGAAAATATATTTTCAATTTTACCCACTTTTTCTTTTTTTTTTTTTTTTTGTCTTAACCACCCACTTTCAATCCACTGATCGATTAATTCGGATCGAGTACTGCAGTGACTCATTATAGGAATGGCCCTCTTAACTCAATTGCTCAACACTACAAGAAACAAAGAGAATTTCGACGGATTTTTTCGATAGAATTTTGGCAGAATTTAAAAAAAAAAATACTTCATTTAATTTTCGGTGAAATTTTGAGGAAAAATTAAGCCAAAACTTTTTTAAAAAAAATTTAAAAAAACTTCAATTTCCAAATTTCAACAGAATTTTTCACCAAAAATTAAAAATAAAGAAATAGTATTTATATTTAAATTTTGGTAGAATTTCAAATAGAATTTTTTGCCAAAAATTAAAAAATGAAAAAATCTTAATTTTTTAAATTTTGACGGAATTTCGGTGAAAAATTCCACTGAAAATAAAAAAAATTAAAAACATTAAAATTTCAATTTTTGGCAAACTTTTTGGTGGAAAATTCTTCTAATTTTTTTTTTAAAATTAGACAATAATATATAATTTTTGTGTATGTTATATACAGAATGTTTGTATATATACATATATATAGTTGGAGAAATATTTATATTAACCTTATTATTATTTTTATTTTAATTATTATTATTATTGTTGTTGTTGTTGTTATTATTACTTCTGATCAGAAAACAATGCAACGATACATTATAAAGTATACTAAATTAAAATAAATGATTTGATAATTTAACCTTAAATTTAATGCAACTAAAAGCAAATAATAGTGTAATGATATTTCAAAAATTAATAATGTGATAATTTCAGACATATATGTTAAGTATAGAAAAAGAAAAAATATGACAATAAAGGGATGATAGTTCAACAGCAAGAGACTTGTTTGTCAACCAAGAGGTGAGGATTCAACTTTCAACGATGGCAAAATATGGATTAATTTCAGTGCTTGCAGGCTCTTAAATATACACACGCATGAGGGAGTGGCAGTGGATGGTCCTGGGTTTGATACGGTTAGACAATTGTAACTCTATTTTAATGAAAAATATTTCAAAAATTTTTCAAAAAATAATTAAATCTTGATGGATAGTTCCGTCGAAAATTGATTTAATTAAAAAAAACGCGCCAAAATTCAAATGTGACGAAGGATTTTTCTGTGGAATCATTCCACCGAAATTACTTGTTTTAGGTGGAGTTTTGTTGAAATTCTGCTGGAAAATCCGCGGAAATTACCATTTTTTTTGTAGTATAATTTACAATTTTAGGATTCAAACTCTACATATTGTTTAAGGGTTCTAGAGTCATATCGCGTTAAACCAATCGGTAGTTGGTAATTTTATCCACTTTTCGATATGTTGAAAAAAATGTCAAGCTAAAATATTGAAATATTAGGATTCTATTTAAGTTGTAATAAAGCAACTGATTTAAATTTTGTCAATTATAAAATATATATAATTAAAGTCTATACTTAAAGAACCCCATAATATATATGCATTTCTTTCGTAACTCATCTTCTTTTTTTTTTCCTAAAAGAAGAAATTAATTATGTTGATCAATAGTCAAGAAAGTAATCTGTTGAATTAGAATTATTCTATAGTTAGCAAAGTTTGTGGGGAAATTCTCTCTTGAGTCAAGGTTCGTAGATGACTAACATTAGTCACCCATAATCTTAGCCATTAGATATGATAAATAAAATCTAAGCCATTCACATATATATGTGACCTGTTACCCCTAATCTTAGCCATTAGATATGATAAATAAAATCTAAGTCATCCATGTATATGTGACCTGTTATTTGTTGTGCAGATAAAGTGGAAGGGTTACTTGCTACACATATTATCCTATGATTTTAATTTATAACGATTATTTTACTACACCATATATGGTCCCACTAAATAAAAACCAATAAAATTATTTTTATAATATATATGTAATTTATAAATTCGAACAATATATTAATAGTTGATAACACTACTAGAAAATAGGGATTTGACCACGGATTTAAGCGTGGCCAGCCTATTTTATTTTTTAAATTTTTTTTAAGTTAGCCACGGATTTATCAGTTGCCAAAAATAAATATTTTTTTAAAAGATTAAATGTAGCCACGGATTTATCCGTGACTAGAAATAAATTTTTTAAAAAAATTAACAAATATAGCAATAGTTTTATCTGTGGCCAAAAATAATTTTCTTAAAAAAATAAATAAATATAGCCACGGATAAAACCGTGGCCAAAAATAAATATTTTTAATAAATTGATAAATATAGCCACGGATAAATTCGTGGCTAAAAATAATTTTTTAAAAAAATACTAAAATAGCGACGGAAAAATCTGTCGCTAATCCGATAGTTTTTTTTCATAAATAATTTAATTTTAATACATCCCAAAATCTGCAATTTTTTTTTCAAAAATCAAAATACCAACAAACTATATATCAATGCAATACTAATAATCCATATGGCATATTCTATCATATATATAATTAATAATTAATATTATTCTACTAGTTTAATACAACAATACATATATAAAAGTATTTAAAAGTCAAATGTATGAACATCATTGTCTCCATCATCCTCCTCATCATTATGATCGTTATCGTCGTCATCGTCGCCTTCATTTTCATCCCGAGCAATAAGAGCAGACAAAGCAGAGCCCTTCTTATGCCGTGGAGCTAATCGACGCGTGAGTTTTTTGAGGTTGGCCGTCATTAGGGACACGGTCTTCTGAAGGCCGGAGATCTATCGGCTATGTTTTTCTTCCATCTCGGCCATCTTTTGACTGTACTTATCCCTCTGTCTTGGGGTTAACCCATATATTCAAGTCAGTCCATGAGTCGGAAGACTCAAGAGTCATGGTAGAGGGTCGGCAACCCCATACTACCGACCCTTCTTTGGACCGCCAACTGTGTCTAGATATTTTCATATTGTTTCAAAATCCGTGGCTAGGTTTGCAGTTGTTGATAACCGATTTTGTTCGTGGCTAAAAATTCATGGCTATTTCACTATTTTCTAGTAGTGTAAAAACTTATGCTTAATTTAAATTTTCAACACATTTTAAAAAATATATAACGCTAATGAAAAATTACTTTAAAAATATATCTAGAATATCAGTATTTGTATTTTAAATAAAAAATTAAAATTTTAAAATTTGAATATTATTATTAAGTAAATTATTCATACTATATAGAAATTTATTACATAATGATTGATCTGTATTGATATTGAGTAATATATTTTTAAAATTGGTGCAAATATATCTAGAAGAGTGCAATAAGCAGTAGTTGTTAAAAAATATGTTTTGATTATTAGTTCAGGGTATACTAATATCAAATAATAATAATAATAATAATAATAATAATAATATTGTTTAACCAAATATATGTCAATATGGTGTGATATATTCAAATGTATATTCTACACAGTTAGTATAACCAAATATGTAATTCAATTATTGGTCTCACTAATTATGATTATAATAATATATAATGAATAATAATAGTAGTAATAATAACTATATATTAGCAATATATAATTTAATGTGAGATAACTGTAAAAATAATAACAATTATAATATTAATAATCATATGTGAATAAATAATAGAAATTTACAAGTATTTATGTATGAGTGTAATTAATATAGATCTAAATGATGTAACACAATAATTATATATTGAAGAGTATGTACTACTTAGAGAAGGTAAACAACTATAAAACCCATTTATTAATTTGAATAATTATGACTATAACTATATGTGTGATCAAATATAAAGTTAATTGTAATAAATAATACGGTGATAATAATATTAATAATTAAATGTCACACATT
This sequence comes from Petrea volubilis, assembly GCA_026212405.1. Taxonomy (NCBI): domain Eukaryota; kingdom Viridiplantae; phylum Streptophyta; class Magnoliopsida; order Lamiales; family Verbenaceae; genus Petrea; species Petrea volubilis. Next base: position 12,211,065 of record CM047886.1, read on the forward strand.
CTTAATTTGATGAACAATACTCACATTCTTGATATAAATAATTAGTAATTATATTATACGTTCTTCGTATAATAATTGACGATGAAACATACAATATTTTAACAAAAACAATTGCCTTATTTGAAAATAAACAAAATAAATGTGAAAATAGGTTAATGTCACTAGTTTGTGTGCTTTTAATTTTTGTCCTAGAATTTTTATTTTGTTCGTACATCTATGAATTCATATAAAAAAATTATACTACCATGACGATGTTTGTAATCGTATCTTGGAGAAGATATATATACTCTGATTGAATATCAAAATAATAATAATAATAATAATAATAATAATAATAATAATAATAATAATAATAATAATAATAATAATAATAATGCTAATAATAATAATAATAGCTAAATTAATTCACGAGAATAATTAAAAGAAATAATAATAATAATATTTGTTGTTACTGAAATCAAATATCATGTAATTTCTTTTTAATTAAAGTTTAATATTTAAATGGCAATAGAAACTATTTACCTTAAGAACTCTTAATAATTAAGTGAGATTTTTTATATTTGGTACGGTTAATAATTAAGGGATCCTCTAATCTCTTTAGAATCTAACAATAGCCATTCTCTTCAAGATTAAACGAGAATTAGAGAGAAAAAAATAATTTGTTTACCCGCAGAAGTTGGTAAGTGTGAGATTTAATTAACTGATAACTTATCTAAAAAAATTAAAATTAGTACACGTGGCATTATTTCAAGGCATGACTAAACTTAGTCACTTACAAAGCCGACTGATGGTAGAATTGCCCAAGTTTGTATTGGTTAATATATGCTATTAAGTGAATATAAAATTTTAGAAATTTACTACTTTTAACTTCAATAACTTTTGAAATGCATTGACAAGAGAGGGGTGAAATAGAAAACAAAATATATTTTTGTAGTATAATGAGGGAAAATTCTTACCCGAACCTGGTTTGATCGAACCCAACAAATCATATGATAAGTGTATTGCAATTGGCAAATGATTGGTCACTCTCCCTAATTATCGGCCATTCACAAGACAAGTATAAAACACTCATCACATGATTAACACTAATACGACCGAATCGGGTTTGGACTGGAATTTCCCGTATAAGGAGGGCAGTGCGCCTTTTAACAGTTAAAGAGCCAAAGCAATCAAAGCAACACCAATAAAAGAGTTTGAAGTGGTAAAGTGACATTCACCCTTTATTTTATTGTGTCAATCGTATTTATCACCCGCCTCCTATGCAAGGCATTAGAACTAATATTTTATTGGACAAATGTTATATTTAGTTCTTAATGTTTCATTTTAGAATCACTGTAGTTTCTAAAATACCATTTGTGGCCCTATAGTCTTGAACTTATAAATTTGTTCCATGTTCGTCCCTCTAATGAAATTTTTGGTGCATTCTTGCCTAAAATAGTATCGTGTGATAAGCATGTACCTATTTTTAAGGCGAAATTGTCATTCCATGATTATACTATTTGGATTAAAAAAAATTAATTAACCAAACAATAAAACAGGCATAAAAAATCAAAAATTTGTTTTTTGCCTTTTTTTAAAATTGTCAAATAATATTAAGACTTTCGCTTTTCAGTCAATTGATTTTCTCTTTCTAAATTGTATGATCATGGAATGATATTTTTGCCCATAAAATATGCACATGTTTGCCAAATGATATTATCTCAGGCAAAACATATCGAAAAATTCACCAAAGGCATGAACGTGAAACCAATTTATAAGTTAAGGGACTGTAAAGTCACGAATGGTATTTTAGGGATTAAAGTGATACTAAAATAAAACATTGACATCTAAATATGACATTTGCTCTATTTTATTTTTATATCATAATAAATTTAATTGCATAAATAACAAATTGATGAAAATCAACAATTTTATTTTCTTCTAACATAAAATTCTTGAATCTTGCTAGAGTAAAATAGTTAACAAATGAGTATATTCAAAAATTTAGAACCCATTTGAACAGGATTCTTTTTTGAAAAAAAAATGGTTGTCGAACTATACTTTTTATAGTAGAGGCTTTATTTCTCCCCCCTTTTTTTAACTAAACAATTTTGCCTCTGGATGCAATAATTTGAAAGTGTTTAAAAAGGATCATTTTTAAAGTTACTTAGAATAACATCCAATAAAGTCCTTTTGGACTTTTTTATGGTGACTTCTATTTTTTAAAAAACCTGATCAAACAAAATATTTTTTTCACTAAAATGCGTTCTGTAAAAAAAATAAAAATACTTTTCTCCTAAGAAAAAAAAGACCTAATACAAACAGACTCAATCAATAACTTAATATTTCAATTCAATATTAGATTTAATTGGTATAGTCATGACATGTGATTTTTTTAAGTTTATTTAGAAATAGATGATAGTTATACTATACTTTAAAAATAAAATAATTGATAAAATTATAAATAGGACATTGTAAATATAAATATATATATATATATACACATGTATATAATTTAATCATTTGATTTGAAATAAAATATAGCCAATATTTGTCTCAAGTTCTGGACAAGTGTTGAATTCTTTCTGATACAAATAAAGATATACTCACATAAGTTGAAATTAACGAGGTCTTAGCGTTAAAATATAGTATAATGAGACTATTTATGTATACCTCCATTTATATTTAGATCGAGACTTTTGAATTATTATTGGTAGATAATATTCTTGTTTATTGCTTTACAATTGAATATGCACTAATGCAAATAATTTTAAAATTCTCCAAAACAAACAAGAGACATGTGGTGACCACGTTAATAATTCAAGAAAAGAACAAGTATGTCCCTAGCAAATATTCCTTGACATTTTTGAGTGCTCTTAAGAATTTTATATAGGCCGGTTGTTGGACATTTGATCGTAACATTTCCCCAACCACAAAAACTCCTCCACACACACACACACACGCACATACATATATATATATATATATATATATATAAACACAGACATTCACAATGCCCACACTCAATGCTGTTTTTTCTTGGATCTTCCATATTAAAAATTTGAAAGCTAAGCACCCACATTGCATCACTTTTCTGGCTTTTCTTTTCGTTTGTTTTTACTAATTATGCATATAATTGTCCTTTTCAATTTTGCCGTCTAATGGGAAGACAATACTCCAGCGTGCACAGCCTCAACTCAAAAACAACTCTTGATGCTTAATAGTCATCATTTTCATGGACTCCACCTACTCAAAATTATAGTCTCCTTTTGACTCGATGTGAAATTTGGGTTTGAAAATTGATAAGATATATAATTTGTAGGTTCACGTACGTTATTGCCCTTAAAACCAATAATGAGAATTGAAAGAATAGCTAAAAGATTAATATACAAATATATATATACATATGTCTTATTTTTTAACTCTTAGTTTATATACTTTTATCTTCCTACGTATGTGCATATTTAATATTTTTTTTTACTAGAAAACAATTTATTACAACCAATCGATTACATCGACATTATCAAAAATGAAGAACAAACTATTACAATTTATGATTACTAAATATCAAACATATCAAATAAATACGATGTAAGTATTATATACTAGAAAGGAACTAATATATAATTAGAATAGTACCCGCATTCTGCTTTAAGTTTATTGGCATATTTGATGTTATTCAATCACTGGTTAGTTACAACCTCAACTACTACATGATATGTAGACTAGGATTTTGAGAATGAAGTTAACATAGGAAATCAATAAGAGAAAGGGACGTAACTGCTAGTTTTCATCGCCATACATCTATTAGTCATGACAATTTCCCCGTCATAACACCTGTTCGAGTTATAGGTCATGGGTTTACAACCTCGGAATTTTATTCATTATAAACTTCAAAAAAAAAAAAAAAAATCAAAGAAACTACATTCCTTTTTATATGCTTGCGGACGCTGAACAAGAAAGCGAGGACATGGCTTAACGGGAGGGAGGCATAGGTTGATCGCCCCTACTGTACGGCATTATTATTAAAGAAAAAAAGAAATGCTTAAAGAAAAATATGTAAATAAGACAGCCCACTGAAGAACAAAGTCAGAATAAAGCCATATGTGTGGTGATAAGAACCTAAACAGATCTCTGAAATATGAAATAGTTGTCCATTTTTGCATACTATAATTGAAAATAATTGACTGTGACTTCATGAGGCAACTGCTTCTGAAACATGTCACAACAAATGTTTCAGCATATAGACAAATGCTTAACTACGAATATGGTTATCCACCAGAATCCGTTTAATTATTCTCTCTTTCGTGCCTTGTGATTCAACAGTCAGAGAAAGGGGGTTTGTTGCATATATTTTTAAATTTCCCTCCATAACTTTGAAAGTATCACTTGTAGAACTCGAAATCAGTGACGTCCGGCTTCTTTGCGTTGGATCTCTAACCTTTCTCGAAATCTTTGGGAAGTATGACAAATTGATTCTTGTTGATTTTTTTTTTTCTCTATTTTGGTGGTTTCGTATATGAATTTATTATACATGGTCTGCTATCCTATTAAAGGGAGCCCAATTATGTGATCTATTAAGAGATGAATTTAATTTGCTTATAGAAATATTACATTAAATATCAGCATTTCATATGTAGAAGCCCAGTGCACTTTAATTATATTTGATGAGCTCATAACACCACCAGAAAACAAGAATTTGGCCACGGATTTTGGCCAAAATCCGTGGCCAAAACAAATGGCCACGGAATTTTTCTGTGGCCAATTTTGGCGTTGCTAAATTTGGTCGCGGATTTTGGCCAGGGATTTCGAGACACGGATTTTGTCCAATTTGGCCACGGATTTAACCATGGCCTAACTTTTTTATTTTTTTTTAAATTTTTTTAAGTAAATCCGTGGCTAAAAATAAATATTTAAAAAATAAAATAAAAATAAAAATAATTTAGCCACGGATTAATTCGTGGCCAAAAATAATTTTTTTTAAAAAAATAATAAATGTAGACATGGATAAATCCGTGGCAAAAAAATAAATAATTTTTAAAAATGGATTAATCCGTGGCCAAAAATATTTTTTTTTGAAAAATGGATTAATATAGCCACGGGTTTATTTGTGGCCAAAAATATATTTTTAAAAAAAATTATAAATATGGCCACGGATTTAATAATTTTTTTTAAAAAAAAATTAAATTAGTGACAGAAAAATCCATTGCTAATGTAACAGTTTTTTTTTTTGTGATTTATTTTATTTTATTACACCCCAAACCTACAATATTTTTTCAGCAATCAAAATACCAACAAACTACATATCAATGTAATACTAATAATTCATGTGGCATATTCTATCATATATATAATTAATAATTAATATTATTCAACTAGTTTAATTCAACAATGTATACAAAACAATTCATAAACCAATACATATATAACAAATGTTTTTAAAAGTCAAATGTAGGAATATCATCGTCTCCATCATCCTCATCCTTATTATCATCTTCGTCATCATCGCCTTCATTTTCATCCTGAGCAACAGGAGTAGTTGAAGTAGAGCCCTTCTTACGACGCGGAGTTAATTGACCCATGAGTTTTTTGAGGTTGGCCGCCATTAGGGACACGGTCTTCTGAAGGCCGAAGATCTCTCAGTTATGTTTTTCTTCCATATCGGACATCTTCTGACTGTGCTTCTCCTCTAAATCTCTCATCTTTTGTGTGAGCTCCTCTATCTTGGGGTTAACCCAAGTATTTAAGTGAGTCCATAAGTCGAAAGACTCAACTGTCACGGTAGAGGGTCCACCGGCAACCCCATACCACCGACCTTTCTTTGGACCCCCAACTGTTTGCTTCCAAATATAAAACGTACATATTTTTTGATAAAGTATATATATAATTTTTAATAAGTATGTATATCTAATAAATACTCTTTTGAATGTTACCTCCAACATGTCGAGCTGCTGAATAGGTCCACCCTGTGCATTCTCGTTGGCTCAAGAACAAGCTTCGTCATAATTAGCTTTGAAGCTCTCCTGCAAAAAAAACATACATAAATGTTATAAAAGCCTTTCTGGTAATAATATCTGACGATAAATAAAAATAGAAAACTACCAAAGTAGTCTTTGTTCGCTCATCGATATAATGCTCGGTTCCATCCTCATCTCTAGCATAATGGAGAGCCTCAAATGTTTCGTCAACAGAAGGCCGATGTCCATATTTATCCGTCTACAATAAAAATGAAGTAAAATACAAGGACAGTAATGAGATAAAATCATAAAAATCAATACTACTTCAATTAATTAAATAAAATACAAGGAAAAAGTAATTACTTACCAAATGATCTTGCCACCTTAGATGAGATCTGGATCCTCCCTTATGGCCAGGTAATCCCTTTTCGTTACATGTCAAAGCTCGGTTTACCCTATTCTGATGGCTTATCCTCTGGAACTCTGGGGTGCCCCATATGACCAGTAAAGCATCCCAAGATTTCTCACCTATCCAATTAGGTCTACGGTTGTCCCTACGAGCTTTAGCCAATCTATTTTTCAAGATCTTCGAACCTTTATACTCGAAGTTCTTCCAAACTCAGCTCAAATGATCAGGCAGCCAAAAGAATTTTCTCTAAAAAAAATTAAGGAAAAAAAATCATATACGAACAAATTGTAGTAATAGTCAAATTTCAATTAAACTAAGTAAATACACATACCTTAAACTGGGCAAACCGCATCTCATGAGTTTCTAGCGAGACCTTTTTCTAAGTAGGCCATGGTCGCTTGAAACCATTCTCAATTATCGGACCGATCTCATCGATACATTTCTCCTCGAGGTCAAACCTATTGTACAAGTGGAAAAACAAAATTATACATTGCAATGCACATAAAATATATAGAATAAATATCTCTTTATTGATAAGATAGCAAAGTTATATAAATCAAATCACTTACTCTTTTCCTCGTGGCATTATTAGAATCTGATGTCCACCGGTATCACTGTTTTGAGACATATCGGTGGATCGATCTTTATTTATCGACATCGATGGGGTGGATCCTAAGGTAAGGGGTGGAGGATCTGATCTCGAACTACCTAAATTGATGTTTAGATTAGTCGGTGGAGGCATATGTCGATTAAACCCTGAGTCCGATACTTTCTCCTTGCCTCTTTTCGATCTCTCGGCCATTTGTTTTAGAATTCTCAACAAATAATCGAGAAGCTTAATAAAATGTTAACAAATTGCACAAAATTGATCACACATCAATTATGAATAAATACAAAATAACAATTCACAAGCATCAACTACAAAATAACAATTCACAAGAATTCATGATAATAAATCGAAAACAACAACTACATCAATAATTAAAATATGAATATTATTCATCATCTTCATTCTCATCAACTTCATCTTCATCATCATAGTCATATTCAATCGCATCATGTCTTTCACCATCGTCGTCATCAAGTTCATCATCAAATTCATCCTCCTCGTCATCGTCACCCTCATTCGCTTCATCTCGTATCTCACCATCTTCAAGTTCGTTATCAAATGCATTATTGTTAAAAATCACCTCTTCTAGTCGACCATCAGCATCTACCAAAAGCCTTGTATGTTCATTATCGATGACAGAATTCGCAACAGGTGAAGATTCTTGCAACAAATTATCAGTAACAATTTGTTGATTGGATACTCTACTTCATGGTCTGGTTTTAATTACAAAACGCCAATTCAATTCATCCCTCCTTGTGCTAGGATACAGTACATAATATACCTGAGATGCATGTTGTGCAATAATGAACGGATCATTTTTTGGGTATCTCTCATTAAATTTGATCTCTACAATGCCATATTGCAGGTATATCTTCATACCTATCTTACAAACGGAGTCAAACCAATGACATTTGAATAAGACAACCTTTTTTTTCATGTACACCGTGATATTCTAACTGAATCACTTGTTTAAGTATGCCATAAAAATCCGTAGCCTCGTCGCCCCGAACACAAACACCAGCATTGTAAGTGTTCATACGTTGTGTGTTCTCGTCTATATGAAAGGCACATTCATTCACAGTGTCCCTTTGCCATGTATTACCTTATGATTTGGTCCCTACGCCAAATCATGTAAATTTTGATTAACGATATTATTTATGGGATCATGAACCTACACAAATAATTATGCTGTCATAATATTTATAACAAATGTTTATATATACATTTTTAATTTTAATTAATATAGTACTTGCATATTGTTCAAACCATTCTACAAAATTCGCCTTGACCGACTCCTCAATTTCTTGGTCGGTTAAATTTGGCCAATAGTACCGAACTGACAAACTATACATTCTATATATTGAAATAGATATTTTAGGAGTTAGAATTTAATAAAAATATTAACAAGTTAATATTAGTCTTTAAATACTTACTCGATGATAGGCACGACCTTGTCGCAATTAATAAGAACGTGTAATACAGACTTTCTCAACTTATCATCACTCAAAAATCGCTCCTCGCATTTACCATCAGGCTTACCAGCTTGATTGCAGACTGACAATGTGTAGGGTATCTCTTTAGCACTTCCATCATTCTCATTAAGCCTAACTCTTGTGCTCTTCGACTGAATGTGTCTTTCAAAATAATACGATGTAAAGTATGATGATTCTTGATTTAAGTACGTCTCACATATTGAGCCCTCCACCTTTGCTCGATTCTTCACCATACCTTTCAAGTCATGTAGGAACCTATAATCGTATTTTGTATGATAAATTTACTAATTCGTTTGGGATCTCAAAAAAGAAAACTAAAATAGAGGTTGACAAATCTTTAAAAATGGATACATCTATCTATATTGAACAGGTCCACACATCACCGCTTCAAAAGGTAAGTGTATCAGCAAGTGTTCCATGGAATCAAAAAATGCTGGAGGAAAAATGCATTCCAATTTGCATAAAATCGAAGGGATATTCCTATCCAATTGCGACAAACTTTTCTCACGATGCTCCTGTGCAACACAAATCTCTGACGAACTGGCTTATTTCAGTTAGGGGTTTCCAAACATTTCATGGGAGTGCGCTAAATGCTATTGGGAGTAGACGTTGCATGAACACATAACAATCATGACTCTTCACACCGTACAACTCAAGCCTCGATTGATCAACACACGCTCCTAAATTTGATGCATAGCCATCAGGCATCTTCAAAGCTTGAACAAATGTGCATAAATCGCATTTTTGTTCGGTCCTCATAGTGCAACTAGCTTTTGGTTTTAGCACCTTACCATTTGCCATCATTTGTAAATGCAACTCAGGCCGCCTACAATACTCAACTAAATCCAATCTTACCTTCTGATTATCCTTTGTCTTGTCTTTAATATCCATGACAGTGTTGAGTATGTTGTCGAAATTTTTTTTTTTCGATGTGAATGGCATCCAAATTATGATGAACCATATTATCTTTCCAATATGGCAACTCCCAAAAAATGCTTTATTGGTCCAGTTATGATGTACGCCATATCCTTGCAATTTTGGATGCTTGACTGGCATATCGGCAACTTTTGGCATTCCACGCACTTCTTCCCATATATGATCGCCTGTCATTACTGAAGGAGGGTTTGATCGTTCACGGCATTCTTTGAGAAATGCATCTTTGTATTGTCTAAATGAGCGATTTTCAGGCAAAAACTGAAGATGACAATCGAACCAAGAAATCTTCTCACCCTTTTTCATTCTGAATGCCTTTGTTTTCCGCATACATATAGGACAAGCCAATCGACCCGATGTCATCCATCCCGACAACATCCAATACCAATACTTAGGTTGAAATCCAAATTTCATCAAATCGCAACGCACATTACTAGTATCCTTATATTTTCTATTAGTACACTTCGAACACGGACATCTAATAAGGCCTTTATCAGCTATGTACTGCGGTTGTGTAGTTGCGAATTGAATAAACTGATTAAGACCATTAATGAATTGTTTGGTGTAATTTTTTTCGATCAACAGTTAACCTATTATACATCCAACCTCGAATTTCCTATATATCCATATTCTGTAAACATAAAACAAAGATAAGCTAACCTGTCTGCTAGATGTCATATCAAGATAGAACAAGTTTGTCATTAATATTTGTTCAACATGCTTCATTAATGGCACAATCCATAAAAACTTAAAACAAAGCAAACTATTTCAAATATTGTTCAACATGCTTCCTATTAAAAATATTTCACCTAATTTTAACCCCACCTCAACAATAAAATTCACCCCAACATAAATTGTTCATAACAATCCCTAATCCAAACATTCTTGTTCATAACAATCCATGTTCCAAAGTTGTTCACAACAATCCATAATACAAAACAAGATTATAATAATGGCTAATCCAAACAAACTAGTTCAAATATAACAATTCATAATCTAAACTTGTTTAAAATAAAATTCACCTCAACAAAAATCATAACAATTCGTACATTATCCAAACTTCACCTCCACAATTTGCTTTATTATATCAACCTAAAAATAGGTTCAAATACACCAAAACAACAAACAAAATTAAACTTTCATCTCAAACAAATAAAAGCCTAAAAATAACAAAAAATTGTGTGTGTGTCTTTGGAAGGGGGCTGGAGGGAGGGGCTATTGGCGGGGAGGGGAAGGAGGCACGACGGTGGGGGAGCCGGCGGCAAGAGGGGAGGAGGGGCAGCGGTGACGTTGGGGAGGAGGGGGGGTTAGGTACCTTTAGGAAGGTGAGTGTAATAAGATTTTGAAATTGGCTAAGTGTTGGTTTTATACAAACACTTAGCTATGGATTTTTAGGGCTTAGCCACGGATTTTTCCATGGCTAACTCAAGCATTTAAAAAAAAAATTTAACTTAGCTACGGAAAAATCTACGGCTAAGCCCTCCAATTTAAAAATTATTAAATTTCCACCCTTGGCCACAGATAAATTTGTGGCCAAGACCAATTTTTTTAAAAAATAAAATAAAATAATTTATTAGCCAATGATTTATCGGTGGCCAGAGGTCAAATATTAATGTTGACTTTTTTTGAATCGTGCGTTTTCGTTAATTATATAAGAACGGAACCGTACGATTGGAGTAATACATCTTCAAAACTAATCAATTTGCTTGAAAGTTCATTTTTTTGATAATTCCTATATAATTTAATTGACCTTAGCATATATTAACATCGGACTACGAAGTCATTCATATATATCACTGATAGAGAAAAATGTATTCTAATTAAGCAAACTGTAATTTTTAATGCATAAGATGGGAAAATATAATAATCATGATGAAAATAATAGGAAATATAAGAATACTAGTAATGTGTGTTGCGATTTTTTTTATTATTCACCCATAAAGTTTATTTTTTTTTTGGATGATTTTTTTTTATTATTCTGTTTTCTACTGCTGGTCATGTGTATCCCATAGAAACAAAAAAACAAATAGGAAGGGGGGAGAGTCGAATCTGCTGCTATAGGTATTCAAACCCAGGGCATATAGGCTATAGCAATAATCACTTGGCCATTGGGTTGCCATTGTATCTTGTTAATTTATGAATCATTAAGTGGCCTGAATAATATGGCATATGATGGTTGTAATAATAAAAAAAATGAAGGCACTAGAAACCTTAATATTTATGACGAGTCTTGAACCTACCACTATATGTTAAGGCTAAGCATTTGCAACCGCTAGGCTACCATTCGGGAGTGTGATATAGTTGTGTGTGTTTGTTATTTGTAATGGGAACTGAACCTTTGAACCAGAACAATATATTGGCTAGAAACCGGGATGGCCAGAGGAAAACAGCCAATTTTGATGATTCCTGTCTTGGTATAACAACACCGCATATAGTTCAAGTTCAAAAGTTAAAAAAAAGGCTGCCACTAGACAGAGTCAACTCTGGTCTAGAATTTGGCAGCCCAACATCAGGCCTCCTAGGCAACTTGGCTTATTGTACATATGTCGATATTAAACAAATAAATTATCCATGTGTGCCTATTTTCTGGAATAACGTGAGTTGAATTAATATGTTGTTAAAGTAACCTCTATTAGGTAAAATTTATCTATTTTGGAAAACTAGGCATGTTTCATCTATGCAAAATAATCGGCCCAAAGGAACATTATTTTGGCCAAATAATTAAATATTCATGAATATATGATATGTTATGTAGCTTTGTCTATACAAAATAATTGGCCCAAAGCAAGATTATTTTGACCAGATAATAGCTAGTCATAAATATATGAAACATTATGGAACATGCTAGTAATTTGTCGGTCCAAAGAAAGACACATTGTTAGGCATTTTTAAATGTTAATATTTAAGAGTTATATGATACCATTTATAAGTTGTTATTTTTTTTGAATGATGAAATAACAATGTTGTATTGGGTATCTTTTGGAAGCAATCAAGATTGATGAACTACGTATAAGAGTATTGCGTACAAATTGTTATTTTTGTCCAAAGTGTACTGGGTATCTTAAGATGGGCCCACTTGCATGGATATATGTTTGGTTCTTTATTATTATCTCCATATATACATTTATCGTGTTGATAAATTGTGAGCATGTCTTTTTTTATATAGTATCTTTCATGTCTCCTAATTTGAACAATGTCTCTGTGCTTAATGGCATGAACTTCAAGCATTGGAAGAGCATACCATAATTATGTTTGGTTGCATGGATCTTGACTATGCATTAAGGTTTGATCGCCCTACAGATCTCATTGATAGCAGTATTGCTACAGAAAGGTTTGCATATGAGAAATGAGAGCGATCAAACCGCACAAGTCTGATGATCATGCAATGTTCGATTTCGAAAGCCATAAGGGTGGCATATCTGAGGAAGAAAGTGCCAAAGATTTTCTTAAGCAAATTGCGAACTGATTCACCACAAACAAAAAGGTTGAAATGAGCACTATTCTCAGTAAGCTCATTTCTGTGCGGTATAAGGGCAAAGGAAATATAATGGAGCACATTAAGGAAATATCTAATCTTGTGACAAGACTAACGACCCTAAAGCTTGAGGTGTCATATAACATACTTATGCACTTAGTCTTCATCTCGCTTCCTACACAATTTGGTCCATTTCAAATATCTTACAATATCCAAAAGGAGAAATGGACATTGAATGAGCTTATAGCTCGTGTGTGCAGCAATAGGAGAGGATGAATTAAGAAATGGACATTTGCCAGTTGGTACCCAGGCCAATGCCACCAAAAATGAGTAGAAAAGGAATAAACGCAAGGAAACTACAGTATTCAGCGCATCCCAATCCAATGCTCAAAAGAAGCATGATATAGTTGATAAATGCTTCTTCTGTAAGAAGCCTAATCATATAAAGAAGGATTGTCCCAAATACGCCGCTTGGTGTGAGAAGAAAGGTAAAATTCTTAACCTTGGTTGTTTAGAAGTTAATCTGAATTTAATAACTAGTGACACTTGGTGGATAAATATGGGTGAAACTACTCACATAAGTGTCACAATGCAGGATTGCCTAAGGTACCGAGTACCAATTGAGGATGAAAGATACATCTACATGGGAAATGGCAATAAAGCAAACGTGGAGCCTATTGGTGTCTTGAGAATTTTATTAGATGCTGGTATATTTTGGATTTGGAAGAAACTTCTATTGTACCATCTTTTAGACGAAACTTGATTTCTGTTTCTTGTTTAGACAAATTTGGTTATACTTGTTCATTTGGGAATGGAATTTGCAATGTTTCTCTCAATTCATATATTGTTGGACCCAACATTCTAATCGATAAATTATATAGATTAGACAATCAAGCCTCCATTAAGAATGAAAATCTGCATTCAAGTAATTACGGTACGAAGCCCAAATTAACAAATAAGAATTCATCTATGGTGTGGCATAAGTAATTAGAACATATCTTTGAATAGAGAATAAAGAGGCTTGTATCACACGAAATTCTTAACTTCCTTGATTTTTCAGATTTTAAAATCTACATTGAATGTGTAAAGGGAAAACAAACAAACATAAAGAGAATAAGTGCAAATAGGAGTAAGGAACTCTTGCAGTTGATCCACATAGACATTTGTGCTCCATTTCCTGTAGCTTTATGGAATGGACATCAATATTTTATCAACTTTATAGATGATTACTCTTACTATGATTATTTGTACTTAATTAGGCAAAGAAATTAAGGCTGCCAAATCTGATCGTGGTGGGGCATACCATGCCAGATATGATGGGCTAGGTGAACAACATCCAAGGCCCTTCGCCAAATATTTGATTGAGTACGGGATTGTACCTCAATACACCATGCTGGGGAATCCAAGCCAAAATGGTGTAGCTGAGAGACAAAATCGAATTCTTAAGGACATGGTAAAAAGTATGATTAGTCATTCCTCTTTACCACATTCACTTTGGGGTGAAGCGTTAAAGATTGCAATTTATATACTAAATAGAGTTCCAGGCAAAGGTTAGTGATATCTATTAAAATATTGTTTGGTTGTTTACTAGAGATCCTGTGCATGATCGATTTATAGTAATCGTAGTATTATGTTTCGTATTATGGATAATTATGTTTGAATACATATTCACTAAAGTTTCCAATAATTCTTTCTTACTGCGTACATTCTGATTTCTTGGCAAATAGCAGCAATCTACAACAGTAAACAGTGGACTTACATTAGGTACAACTAGGAGAGACATATGACTGATTGTTGTTTAAATCATTGATAATGAACAATAGTTACACTCCGAATTACGTCCTTAGTTCAAAGGCATGTCAATAAGTAGCTAGACTCCATATTGTGTGGTAGGGATGTTAATTCCGGTGGATAGAGTTCAGGTCTAGTTGAAGTAGGGTATAACATGAAAATTCCTGACCTAACCCGACCCGAAGCTCAATCCGAAAGGGTTACCCTGAACCCGACTTGATTAGTTTTGGGTTGGGTACGAGTTGACTTGATATATTTTCAGGTCACCAAATGACCCGAGCCAACCCGACCAAAAAAATATTTTCTCGAATTTTTAGATTTTTGTCACAAAAAAATTGCTAAAAATACTATCAAAAAAATAAGAAAAAAAATCTAATATTCAGAAAGAAACATAACATCAAAATTTTCCCAAACATTAACATAATTTCATGTATTAAAACATGATACCAAAACATCAAATTCATTTCTAATATTAACATGATACCAAAATATCAAATTCATCCCAAACCAAAGGAATAACACCATAAGTCATAATACAAACATAACATGACCACAAGTTTTTAACAAAGACCCAAATCTTCTCATTAACATACCATAATAATTAAGTTTAACAGCATTCAAATCTTCTTCAATTCATTTTGCATCCAACTTCATCTTCAACACAAATTTCTTCATACTCCACATGTAATAAGCCAAACTTAAAAATAATTGAAAAAAAAGCGAAGCAAAATATTACTTAGTATATTCTCAAATATAGAAAATATTTTTAAATTGAATGGAATTTGAAAAATATATGAAATATATATATATATATATATGTATCTAAAATTTCAAATATATATGAAATATAAAAATTATATTTACTCTCAAAGTCACATATTGTCAACATTTGAAATATCAGTCGTAGTGGTGCTTGACTCATCATCGGTGTGATTTAGAAATAAGCCCATGATATTCTTGGTCAATTGATCCAATTGCACATTAGTTTCAACAACAAAGGAAAAATATGTCAAAAAAATTGAAACAATAGTTAATCAAATCATAAACAACAAAACAGTTAAATAAAGATACCTTTTTGACCAAGCATCCAATCTTTACAATGTACCATTGCCTCAATAACATCAAGTTTCATCGCACTACGATATTGGTCAAGAATTCTACCACTGGTGCTAAAAGCTTACTCAGAGGCAATAATAGAAATTGGAACGGTCAAAACATCTCTGGCCAACTGAGCATGTTACGGATACCTAAATTGGTGAGCCTTCCAATAGGCAGGAACATCAAGTTTACACCACCTGTCAAGCTTTGTTTCTTCCAAATAAAGCTTCAATTGAGTTGTTTGAGGGATAGGTTCTGAGCTTGTAAATGAATCAAACTCCTACATTGTCATACATAACATATATTAACTCAACGTCAAATAAATACATAGATAATAATGAAATGTGAAAATAAAATTTAATAAGGTTATATTTACCCTCAACACATCAAGACATCTACTAGCAGTGGCAGGAAAAGGAGGAATATCATCAAAGGCACTACGAGAACTCAAAGATGCACTTCCACTAGAAGACGGCTTAGTAGCTTTGTACGCATACTCATTATATAAGGAAAACAACTTATCCTTAAATTTTGGTATCTCGACATTATCCTCAACAAACTGCATCTTAAACCTCGGATCAAATACCACAACAATAGCAAACAGAACATTGTAATCCTTCCAATACTTATCAAATTTCTCAAAAAATTGATAAGCCATGGATTTCATGAACATATCACCAATTTCCAATTATTGACTCAATGTCATCTCAATTCTAAAGACTTGAGAAAAGTAGAAATTTGCAGTAGGATATTTCACTCCAGAAAATAAATTAGTGGCTTGATAAAAAGACATCAAGAAACCTGCAAATCTTTTCAACCTTTTTGCACTCAACAATAGAAGGACAATGTGTGAAGTTGGAATCAACCAACTTTAAATGGTTGAAAGCATGACAGTAGTAGAAGGCACTAGAAAGCATTAGATAGGTACAATTCCACCTAGTCGGAACATCTTGCCTCAAACTTTTCTTCGAATCAAGTGCAACATGTGAAACAAATGCAAGAAATCTTTCCTTTCTTACTTAACTACCTTTGACATACTTCACACACTCACGAACTTTCTCAACAGAGCTATCAATTTCCTTAAGACCTTCTTGCACAATTAAATTCAAAATATGCACACAACGGACATGCAAAAAATCACCACCACTCACCAAATATCACTTGAAAGCAAGTTGATCCCTCAAATAATCCACAAGAACATCATTTGCAGAAGCATTATCTAAAGTGATTATGAAAAGCTTTCTATCAATACCCCAATCGGCCAACAACATACTAATTTTATCACACAGTGCAATGCTTGATTGAAGTGGTGGCAAATAAGAAGTTTAAAATTCTCTTTTGCAATGACTGATTGCAATCAAAATAGTATGCAATCAAACTAACATAACCATCAGTAACAATAAAGTCCACAAATTAGAAGTAAAACATATTTTCCTAGGACTTGAATGTAATTCACTGGCAAGCCTACTCATTTCAGTTTTGTGCATCTTAATAATATCTGCCCTAATTGTATTTCTTGTAAAATGACAAACTTGAGGTTCCAAATTAGTGAAAACGGATATAATCACCTCATATTCAACAAACTGAAAGGTCAAGTCATGTCTCACAATTGCTAAGACCAATAACTCTCTAAATTTTTCTTGAATTAAATTTTTGAGATCGAACACCAAGTCCCTTTTCACCTTGTTCTAACAAAGCTTAAGCTATATCATGGGTATTTTGTCTAGGGCATTGCTTTTGTATATGTCGTTGTAAATTACTGTGCCCATACTACTATAAGCATGATAAATAGCTCAACAACCTTTGCACTTGCAACGCAATGGTTCATCATTTTTTGCAGGTAGTATCTCAAAATATTGTCACCACTTTGATTTCAATTGCTTCTTGCATTTGCCTTTGGTACTTTCTATTGGCTCACCTTGCGCAGTACGGTCTTCGTCATTGTGAAGATCAAGGTCTATAGGCTCTGAGTTCATTGTAAAAAACAAGATGAAATAAGACAAAGAATTGAGGCATTATAAAATAGAGGCTAAATTCTGCAACTGCTCCCTGTATTTTTGGAAATTAGCTAAAAACCCCCTATGATTAGAATATAGGCGAAAACAACTTTATGTTATTTTCTTTGTTGCAAAAAACCCCCCACTCTGTCCAAAACTAACGATATTGTTGGTACACGCGCCTACTGTGCAAAAATGAATGGTTTTGGGCATCTATTTAATTTAAAATTCAAGTATATTGATTTATTTACCCCTTTCACTTTTGGATTTAATAATATTATTTTTCTGTACAAAATTACATATTCTTTAATTTGTACCCCTTTCACTTGTGGATTTAATAATTTATTAAAATTGGTAAAATAATATAAACTCTAGAATTTCTATCAAGTATATTCTCTATTATAATACGATAAAAAAAATTTAAAAAAAATACTATTTTAATATCAAAATTAAAAAAATACTATTTTAATATTCTTTACTATTGAGCACTATAAATATCAAAATTAAAATTTTCTAATAAATATTGAAATACTAACAAAATAATTAAGAATATATATTAAAAATATTTAATTAATCAGAAGTACCAAATATAAATACCAAAATTAAAAATTTCAAATAAATATATTAAATACTAACAAAATTATTAAAAATATATATTAAAATTTTTTAATTAAACAAAAGTACCAAATATAAATAATAAAATACTAAATAAATAATTTTAAAAAATTAATAATTTTTTCTTTTTTTTTTTCCATCTTCTTCTTCAACTCAAACCCTCCAATTGTCTATGCCCTAAATGTCTCAAAAATCATGGCAATCTTCTTCTTCTTGCCATCACCACACCCCCAAATCTCGTTGCCCAAGGCCGTTGCCACCCGCCCAAGGCCGTTGCTGCTGGCCCGCCGCTGGCCCAAGCCATCGCCCCCCACTGCTCACCCAAGGCGGCTGCTGCCCCCCACTGCTCTCCCAAGGCTGCCGCCGCTGCCTGCCACTCGCCCATGTCGCCTCCACCTGCTGCTTGCCCAGGTCATGTGTGTGTTTCTACCCTCTGCTACCTAAAGCCATTGTGTGTGTGTTTCTATGTGTATGTATATCTGTGTGTGTGTGTTTGTGTGTGTTTGTGTGTGTAGATCTGTTTGTGCGTATATATATACACTTTTGTATGTGTATGTATCTCTATGATATTATATGTGTGCACATATATATTATATAAATTCAAAAACCCAAATTCCTTTTTTGTGGCTCTCTTTCTCTCTCTAAAAAATGAGAGTAACGGTGTTTGTAACATATCTTGAAAGTCAAAGGGACAAAACGATCAAAAAACGCAGTTAAAGTTTTCCGTCAAGTAGGGTAAGTATGCAAACAGAAATAAAACATAGGGGGTAATATACCTATTTTTGAAATATAGGGGGTTTTTTGCGATTAAAACATAACACAAGGGGATTTTATGCATTTTTTCCTAAAATAGACATACATTATAAACTTAAATTATTCAATATTGCCTTGCAACCACAACCATACGGTTAAGGATCCAAAGGATTTAAATTATTCTTCTTTTTTATTTTCAATAATCATGTTATAGTTCAACTTCAATAATCATGTTTGTAAAAAATAAATAGCATAGAAACAGGTATGGGCATTATTTTGATCTTATTACAGTAAATGTTACTTCTAAGACGCTCGATAATCCTATTCATTTGAAACACAATAGACGGTAACAAATAAAATCTCTTCAAGAATTACTCTTTTGCATAGGATTTTTCTTATTTAATGTCTTGCGCAATTCACCGCTATGATAAATGGACCAAACAAAGACTATATATTTTGCATTATCCTTACTTTTCTTAACTTATTTTTGAACAAATTATCAATTTGATTATATGCTGCTCCCAAAAATTCTTTTGATAATTATTTATGGTGGGCTAATTTCACTTTTCTTCAAGAAGAGGCTGGTCCCCTTTTCTACGAAACTAGCATTCTTTTTTAACATTTTTTTTGGCCTTAGTACGTGTCCTTTCAAGCTGGAAATCGAACGTGCAATCTCATTGGTAACAGGCACAAAAACAAAATAACCAAATCAAAAGCATCTAAATACAAAAATGAAATAACCAAATCCTCGATTTAGACTTAGAATTTGGAAACAAGATTAACACTTTTTTTTCTCTTTTACAACATCAAAAAGATCAAAAAGTGCTTTTAAATGAAGATTTTGAATATGGGTGGGAGAAATTAATAGAGAGTTGAAGACGCGGATGCCGGAAAACTTACGGATCTTGGTGGTTGCCCCTTGTCGGAGTTAGCTGTAGCTACTTTGTGCTTTGACGGGAGATAGATTTTTCAATTAGATCTAGGTTTTTGGAGGAACAAACTCTGATTTTTTTTTTTACTTATACTATCCATATTTTAGGTCGGTCAGGTTCATTGGGTTGTGTTCGAATTTTGGCTGATATTGTTTTTGTTTTTGGGTTCGAAGGTCAACCTGAAATCCAACCCGACCTGAAATTATTTTTTAGGTTACTATTCGGGTCCGACCCACACCCAAAAAACCCAAACCCAAATCTAATTTTTTTGGGTGGGTTATAATCAAGTTGGCGGGTTGGGTCATGTTTTGACACCCCTCATGTGTGGCATAAATGAAAAAAATCCACCAGGCGTAGAAACGCCAGGCAATGAGGATTAAACCACATATCAGCAGTAGGACCTCCAATAATACTGATGTGGCTTAATCCTCATCATATAGTTGAGACACGTAGCCTTCAAAATCTACCTCTTCACTCAACTATAAAAAATGGGGCTTTTGCAATTGATTTTTCTGTTACTCAATACGAAAATTCAGTATCAAATGAGATTAGTGGCTATTTGCTGACCGAATATGTTAGTCGAAAAAATCCTCATAACAAATTTTTCTTGTGACGATTTTTCAATCAGTCATAATTTAGTGATTGAAATATCAGTCACAACTCTTTAATTTTTAGTCACAATTTCATTGGTGAAAATGACATGATATATTGTTAATTTGTCACAAATAGTGACCAACTTGTGCCAAATTTATAAGTCACAACTAAGTGATTGAAACATCCGAGTTACTAATTTGTGACCAATTTTTCAGTCACAACTCTTATTGTATTTATAAATAAATATATTTTTAAATAAGTTCCGCTTGTGCTAATCTGGAATTGAACTCGAGCTCGCATCATGTGTTGAGACCATGCGCGTCAGGAACCAAACCTAGTCTCGCTCCATATGCATGGGCGACCATATGCGCTCGTAGTTTTGTATCAGTGGAGTTTTGAACCCTCATCTCACACAAAGGCAAGGCTCATCCCTACCGTTAGACCATTGTAAATCTTTTTTTTTATTTTTTCACATATATCTGTCTGTGAAATTATCATTTTATTAATTTTAATTTTATTAATTTATTATTGATATATCATTATTTTGTACAATTCATCATTTGATTTGATAAATTATTAAAAAAGGTTAAATTATCAAATTATTTATTTTTATTTAGTATAATTGATAATTTAAAATAACTAAATCCAAAACCCTTGCTTGTTCAATCCACCGAAAATTAATTTTTGTTTGAAATTTCTACCAATTGGACACAATTAATTAATGAGAATCAATAGACTTATTATTAATTGAATTTGGTAAATTGACAAAATGAATTTAATTTTATTATAAGTGGTAAACGGTCATTATTATATATATATATATTTGTATATATATAATTCAAATAATTTTTCATTGAAGTTTTAATAATATTTACTTAAACGTATTATATTTCTATTCACAAATCCTACATACATGCAGTAAAATCCCTTTTCTTCCTTTTACTTAAGCTCTATATTTTCTAAACAAAATATTCTATCGTTTTTACACTTTATAAGTTAAAGTACTAAATATTGTTATTATGTAAATAAAATAGACTCACGAACTTAAAATGTTCACCCTATGTAAAATTTATGTGTAAACTATTTTATTTTCGTATTTTTCCTTTTCTTTTTTCTTTTTGCTTTTGAATCTGTCTCTGTTTGAACCATGCATATATTGATATTGAAAGAACTTATAAATTTATAAATTAGCAAAAATGTAGGATGTGTGTAGAATACCTAATTAAATCTATAGTACAACATAAATTATGTTAACAAATTCATTTTAATAAATAAGTTTAAAATATGTATCCATATCTATTTATGTAAAATCATCTCGCAATTGCAAAACAATACACTATTAAATTATGTTAATAATAGCAAATGTTTGATTGATATAAAAGGATTTCTTAGTTTACATAACCAAAATAATAATAATAATAATAATAATAATAATAATAATAATTCATAACTAAATTTTTTATTAGATTAGTTCATATTTATATATTTTGTTTTAATTTTATAAATGCTATTATTCAAGCATAACTTTGCATATATAGAATCTTATAAAAACTTAAAAATTGATAAAGTAATTATTCTAATTTAGTTTAAAGAATCAAAAAGATTATAACATTGACTTACGAACATTTAATTCAAAAGTTATTCATGACAAGTTAATTAAAATTAGACACTAATTGGTTCATATATACTTTTTATAGGTGATGATATCCGATGTCTCAAGAAAATATTAATTCTCGAATTAAGATCATAGCCAAATAATGTACTTATTAGTTTCTCATATATGAAATATGAGTATTAATCATTTCAAAAGTTTGTTTCTATTTTTTTATTTATAATTTTTTAATGAATTAAATAAGTGATTATGTTGATAGAATATATAGGTAATGTGACCGATTAATGACTTTACTAAATTTGTAATAGTTTTTGTGACTATGTATCGGTCACAAGTAGTGATTCACTGTGAGAAGTGACAAGTGGAAAAATTTGTTATAGATCTATGACTAAATCCCGAAAGTAATTGAGTAGTGATCGCAATATTGATCACAAAATATGTTTGTATAGTGAGGGATTAAAATTTGACAAATTTTTGACCAATCTCATTTCCCAACAGTTAGTGACCAAATGATCAGCCACCACAAGTAACTAATTAGTGGCCAATACAAATTTATGATTGATGAGTGACCGGTATTATACAACATTGAGTATCCATGAAATTTTACCAAATGTTTAGTAATTGAATTAATGTATGTCACATGAGATAGCGATAGAATAGTGATTGAAATTACTTAAGCCACAATATTGGTTATCAACCAGTCACCATTCTGTGAGTGGTTATCATTTAATTTTTTATAATTGATCAGTCACTAATCAATCACGAATCTATAACTAATCTTGACCGATATGATTAGTTACTAAAGGCATGTTTTCTTGTAGTGCAAATTTATTTTCGTACTGCAAACTTGCACACAACACCAGTTTTCTTTATCATACCTCTAGAAAAAACTGAAGTTAATGGAGATAGAGAAGTTCAAGCATCTAATGTCTCTTAATTTAGAATAATTAACTGTTTCCTTGGTTGCATACTATGATGCACGGACACGGACACGAACACGACACGACACGGACACGACGACACGAAAATCTCAAAATTTTAGGACACGACACGGCTCTGACACGATTATTAAAAAATATTTTATATTATATTATCTATTTATAATTTATTAAATTAAAATATGTGAAAGATAAATAATAATATTCATCATTAAAACAAACACATCTTAATTGAGTTATAAGATTTAAAGATTAAAAAATTATTTATTATTTTCAATGTTTCCACTAAATTTTTTAAAATTCTAAAAAAGACCTTATTTAAACTTTGTAATATATCAAAAAAGCCCCAGCCATGTCCGACACCGTGTCAGATTTTTTTTTTTATTTGTTAATTTTTGGACACATTTTTGCCGTGTCGGAGTCGTGTCCGTGTCCGACACTGCACGGGCTCATTTTTAGGCATGTCCGTGCATCAGAGGTTGCATATATTTCTTTCCTCTGCATAGGAGGGTTTCTTTCAGACTAGATTCCCTACCCTATAATAGTGCCTCATCCCCTACCCCATACTCTAGATATGCGACATATGTAAATCTTGAAGGTTTACTTGACAGCAAAATGTTTAGTCCCGTTAATTGTATCTTTCCTGTTATCAAATTTGGAAAGAATATCTCTTTTCGGCTTCCTCACAAAATGTTGCAATTTACTTTAAAAAAAAAAAAGGGAGTTCTTGCAAAGCTGGAAGTAACTATGCAAATTGAATATTCACTCTCTGGAACTCAAATCGGAAAACATGATCGAAAGAAATTAGATGGAGAAGCAAAAAAGAGAGTTCCTTATTGAATTAGATAATGGCAAAAATATAATTAATGGGACTAAACATTTTGCCGTTAACTAAATTTTCAAGATTTACGCGTGTCACACATCTAGAGTGAGGGGCAAGGGATGAGGCACAATTATGGGGTAAGGATTCGGTCCGGTTTCTTTTGCCTTTTTCCCTCTTTCATTCCAGTTGTTCTTTTTTCCTTTTAATTTTTTTAAATTAATTTCTTAGCAAGTTCCATTTAGTACCATGCGGATTGGTTTGATGAAGTCTGGTTTATTTATTTGTAGAAAAAGAAGAAGAAACTAACAAACAAACAAGGACTTTAAAATCTTTGATATTCACCTAAAAAACGAGCCTCTTTTGATGTCCATTAGGCAAAGGAAACTCAATCTTAGCTTACGATCAAGTCTTCTTGAATGTAGAAGGGCAGGATCCAATGTGTCAACTTGGTTAGTTGGCATGATAACCTTTACTATAATAGTTTGGTCAAATTTGCCCATCTGCAAAGACTAACAAAATTAGCACTATAGTGTAAACAACACAAAATATGATTCACTTTGAGAAAGTAAGCTGAAAGTTCAATTCAATTTGATAAAGTACTTGGGAGCAGCACTGTTTTATACAAGGAAGAACCACATTTCAATTTGATAAAGTAAGGCGAAAGTTAAAAAGAAATTTTGATATTCTTCCATCGCTTTATTTTTCTTCCCTTTGAATTAAATCTCAAAATACCTAATTCAATAGTTCCATGAGAATTCGATGAACCTCTCAATCAGCGCTAGTTTGAGCGTCAAATCTAGCTGTAGTTATTGCATGAACCTCATTAAAAAAAATAATTGCAGGTGAGTTTTCTTTTGTAAGCCGAAAAATATCATGAACCATTCATGGTCCCTGCAGATATTGTTAATCAATGAAACATTGTATCCACTCTATCAATCCTATTTGTTGTAAAGATGCAATCGATAAAAAAACCTTCAACTGCCAAACACCTAACAGCCAAAACATAAGAGTTACACTACAAGAAGTAAGAAAAATATGCATAGAAAGTCCTCAGTACCCACAAAGTTAGCTACCATGTAGAAGTTTTCTCCAAGAAAATAAACAGCCCATCACCAATTAGGATGAAGAGGTTGTATATTGATAAATAAAATTGGAAGAGGAAAGTACAAACAGGAGACTCAAAGTATCTGAAATTTCAATAACAACTCCTACACAATCGCTAACATAAACTAAGAAAAAAGGAAGTACAAATAGGATTGCATTTTTCTTTATGGTTCGCCACTCGTTTTTGCTTCACAACCATAGTATAATTTAGATTCAGTTTGGCAGGTTCAATGCTCCAGATATTTTAACATATTATCCCAAACCATTCTTCATCCAAGCCCATCAAAAATTGATGAATTCTCTCTTCTTTCATGCTTCCTTTCCAGTTCAACGGTAAGGTTCCATCTACACCCAGTACAAACATATATTGGTAGTTGATCATAACTATTCAGTTCATCCCATAGATTTTTCAAGTGATTATAATAGGTGACTATGGTTTGCCCTTCTTATTTGCAATTCATCAAATGTGATCTCAATTGTAGCACTTATGGGCCATTCCCAATAGAAAATTGCTTCCTTATCCATATGAGATATGGTAGAACGGAATGGAGGTTCAATTGTGTTAAACACCCAAGAGACAAGCATGGAATTAACTGCCCATAAATCTTCAAGTTCCAGTGAACCCTCCACTGGTTGTTTGACGGTTCCATCGATGAAACCATATCTTTTGTCTTGGCCCACAATGCAGTCCACATAGCTCCTGCCCATTCATTATAAATTTTTCCTTCCAACTGAACTTGGGTAATTATATCACCTAAGTTGTCATTCGAACTTAATATATCTGGGTTTGATGTTTTCTTGTTTGAACCGAGTTCTCTTCATCTCCTTTCTTTCAGTCAGCCATGGTCTCTGATGCCATGAAAAGATTGAAGAAATATTTCGTGTCATTGATGGAGAAATTATATAAATATGAAGGGGTTATAGTTCACTCAATCTCCTAACTAAAATAAACTCCTAAATACGGTTAAACATCAAACTATGTAAAGAGGAAGCTATATACAAATATTTACATATAACAATACATTCACAGAGACATATGCAATTCTTTCAATATTTTCCAATAGTTTGTCATAGTGGTAACGAAGTTACACATTGTTTAGTTTGAAACACGGTATCACTTGAACATTTCGATGTTTCTTTCTTTCCTTGTATCTACTGCATTATGAATTAATAAAGTCTTCTTTTTCGAAAAAAGAAAAAGAAAAGAGAGAGAGAGAGAGAGAGATAGAAACAAAAAAGACAGCTATATTTGGAATTATCAAACATATAATTTTTCACCCATACAAACCTTGGTGGTATTGAGAAATTTCTATTCATTGAAATATAGTCAAATATACTTAATTAACAGGAATTTAAACAATTTTAAAAATGGATGTACTCTTAAAACACGTTAAATAACCACTTTTCACCTTCTGAAAAAATATTAGATTACACCTTTAGGCTTCGTTTGGTAGGGTGGAAAATGGGAGGAAGGGGAGGGGAAGGAAGGAAATTGAAAGGAAAATGTATATTTTCCCTTGTTTGGTTGTGGGAGGAAAAGGGAAGGAAAGAAATTGAGAATAGAAAAATAAGCATGGGGCCCACTGACTTTTTTTCCACCCAAAATTGGACGAAAAATGAGGGGAAAATAACACAAGTTTCTCTATAAAATTATATTTCCAAAATTGCCCATATGTATAACTAGGTATTTAAATAATATTGCGTCTTCTACTAGCATGAATCCTTATATTTTTTAAATAGCAAATACGATGTGTGCATTTGTATAATACATTAAAAATTTATTTCACATATTTATTTATTTATTTATTTTCATTAAATTTTCTACGACATAATTATATTTATAATTTAATTATATTTATAATTATAAGCTCGTGGTTGTCGTTTGACACAATGTAAACAAATATTTCATTATATATTTTATTTACATTATACTTTACATTATTTAGTTTAATTTTATTAATCTATTTTAATACATAAATTCATAAATATAATTATGATTTATAATGATACAAAGGTATAATTGTCATTTAGTACATAAATCATTTTCTTTCCTTCCATGTTTCCATTCAAACAAACAAGAGAAAATAAATAGATTTTTATTTTCCTTCCATCTATTTTCTTTTCAACCAAACATACTTGTGGAAAATTAAAATCCACCCATTTTCTTTCCTTTCGTTTTCTTTCATCTCATTTTCTTTCCCCCCTATTTTCTTTTCTCTACCAAAGGCACTGTTAGTTCTTGCATCAATGCATCCTAATTATTTTAGGCCCAAAAATCTATCGACCTTGATTGCTTGTGATTGTAAAATTGTCAGCCTAAAACACATAATATATTTTTTACTCTTAACTCCAAAATCAAACATGAAAAGAGTAATAGACATTAAATCTTCCCAATATATTAAAAATATGAATATTTGGATTGAAGATTACTTTTTTAAAGTAACATGGCAATTGTTAAACTAGATCACTATTTTCAAAAACAAATATTTGGAGTTAAAATAGAAAGGGAAGAAGTTTTTTTACGAAAAGAATAAGTGAAATTAGTTAAGAGAGAAAAAGAAAACAAAGACTAGGACCATAATCAGTAGCAAACGAAGCAATGGATATTAACTTCATGTTAATGGACTCAAAAAAGTCATCATTTAACATTTTGATATAGATTAATGCAACTATATTCACTATGTCTAAACAAAACTTTTCGAAAAAGATATTCAATACAATAAGTTGCTAATAAATTTTCTTCTTGCCATTACAAGGAGCCTGGTATCCATGTTAAATAAATGATTGTGCACTTTTCTCAAGTGCCATATTGCTTCAATTGTAACTGAATCTCTAAATTTATTTTTGAACTTTTCCCCAAATTTTGCTTGAAAAAAATGAAGAGTTTTAGTTAAAAAAGAACACTGTAGTCTTACTTTAGAAATTGTTACTCGGTTTTTTCATTTGTTAAAAAGGTAAAATATCTAAAATAGATTTTGCAAATCACATCTAGGATTTTGGAGGGAAATTAGAACTTTTTAGATTGGTAATTTTGCTCTCATAAGAAATCAACTTCGATAGATTTTTTGACCTAAAAATGATGAGAATGCATTGATGCTAAAACTAAATGATTTCTAGGGTGCAATTTACTATTTTTTCTTCTGAGGGTGGAAAGTGCTTATTTAATGTGTTTTCATGGTGCAAAATATAAATCACCCTTTAAAAGATATAACACAAGGGAAAGCTTTTATGGATAAATTTTGCCCGGAATCAAATGGGTAGAAAGATTTTATCTGGTGTCAGTATTATGGGATAAAGCAATTAAAGAAATGAATAGATCGTCTTGTAAAAAATAAAAGCAATACAACGTGCTTAATAATTGGAATGTTTTAACCATAATAACTATAAGAGCACGTCTCATTCGAAATTAAAATTCGATAGGCTTAAGTCAAAATTGATACATTTATTTGACTATTGTATAAAATTACATATGTTACATATAAAAATCATAGTGCACACATATATGGAGTAAATGCATACGACTAATCGCGAATTCATGAGGGAAATGCGCATATATATTTAAATGTAGTATGATATGAATAACATGTACACATTTTTTTTTAATCATGGTTATTAAAAAAGATTAAATCAAATAATCAATTGTATTTCATGTGGGAAATGCGCATATATATTTAAATGTAGTATGATATGAATAACATGTACACATTTTTTTTAATCATGGTTATTAAAAAAGATTAAATCAAATAATCAATTGTATTTATTATATAAATAAGCAAAATGTACTATACTTGAAACATTAAAAATGTTGATCTATATCTCTCACTTCATTTCCAAATCTCCTCCCCCCCCCCCCCCTCTCTTATGGTCATCATAATCAATTGTATAAATGGTGATTACTTTTTTATTATTATTGTTTTAATACAATTAAAATCGAAACACTCTGTAAATACCAATTGGAATGCCATACACTTGCAAACACATACTACATACTCACCCATAAAAAAAGAAAAAGAAAAAAACAAGAGAATTCGAATCCCAAAGCTCAATGGTACTAGATTTGAACCATACCACTGAACTACAACCTAAGTAGTATAAATGGTGACTACTTAATTAACATAACCTCAAAAGGTGTAATATAACTGACTGGGAAAGTAAAACGATGGCCTAAAAAATAACATAGGTTATTGCATATAAAATTTATGTAATTCTTGGGCCCGACATTCGTGGCAATTGGTGGCGTTAATAAAAAATGAGCAAAAGCAAAACCATCAAATAATGACCCATAGAAAAAAAAAAACCCCACCAAAATATCAATAATGTTTAAACAATAAAAATATCATATTAAATTTAAACTAAGAACTTAATTTGAAAACAAAAAGATATACCATCAATTATTAAAATCAATACTATATATATATGTCATCTCTATTATTAAAATTGTATTATTTATTTTCGAACAACGTTAGAGCGTGTTGTTGTTGTTGTTATTATTATTATTATTATTATTATTATATAAATAAGCTTAGGGCAGTATACGTGAAACATTAAAAATATAGACCTATCTCTCTCACTCTTGTTTTCATCTCTCAATCTATTTTTTGCTCTCTCTCTCTCGCTCGCATGTACATCTTAATCATTTCTATAACATACCCTTAAAAGGTGTAATATAACTGATTGGGCAAGGAAAACGGAGGCATCAAAAATAGCATAGGTAATTACATATAGAGTGTCATGTAATTCTTGTGCCTCACATTAATGGTAATTTATCTCATCAATAAACAATGAGAGAAAAAAACAAAACTACCAATGGAATCATTGAAATGAACTTCAACATATAGACCCCTTTTGGTATATTATTATAACTAGCAAAATGGCAACACTTGATATGCATGCAAAATAAAAATGAGATATTATTTAATTAAATAGTTAAATTATAATAACATAAAATTATTTTTTTTCTAAATTGTCTATGTAAATTCACATCTTTATTAGCTATTATTATTTATACTATAATATATTTATTAAATTTATGAAAAGTAATACTATTAAATTTACGTAAGAAAATGGAAGAGCATTTTGAAAATTTCACAATTAGATACGTAAAAAAAAAAAAGTCAAAACCCATTACACTTAATATACAGTATAGATAAATAAGTAGCAATGCCACTACTAGTTTACAATGGTTGTATTGCTAATTTGTTATTTAACAAATAGAAACATATTATATTCGTGCAAAAAAAAAGAAAAACTTATTTGAAAACAAAAAGGTGTGTCATTAATTATTAAGATCATTACTATACATACTATATCATCTCTATTATTAAAATTGTATTATTAATTTTCGAACGAAGTTAGGGCATGTCGCTCTTCTTATTATATATAAATAAGCCAAGGGTAATATACGTAAAACATTAAAAATGTAGATAAGATCCCTCTTTCATATAATTTCTAAAAATGATGACTACTTAACATAACCTCAAAAGGTGTAATATAACTGATTGGGCAAGAAAAACGATGGCCTAAAAACTAGCACAGGTTATTGTATATAAAATCTCGTTTAATTCTTGTTCTTGAGATTCATGGTAATTTGCATGGAGCAAAGGTAAAAATCGTCAATTAATGACACGTAGAAAAAAACAAGAGAAAAAAGAAAAGCACCAACGGAGTCATTACTCTGAGTATATTATTACACTAAACAATTTGCGACGCCATTGCCAATTTATAGTGGTTGGATGGGCAATTTATGTTCAAACAATAAAAATATCATATTAAATTTACACTAAGAACCTAATATTAATAGAATAATACCATTGCTATATATTTTATATATCATCTCTATCATTAAAATTATATTATTTATTTTCAAACGATGTTAGGGCAAATTATTCTTATTCGTATATATTTAAAATATCTTCTTCCAAAAATATTTGCCACTTCACAAATAGCACAATCATCTTTGATAATAGATGACAACATTTTTGATGAAATAAGTATGCAATGTACACCAACCCAACGAAGAAGGAAGGGAAAAATCATGCAAATTATAATTAATATAGATTTTGCAAAAACATAAGTATTACGACCTTCAAATAATCTAGAAAATGTTTGCAACCTGTTTGAGTAATTAATATTCCCCTCCCCTCCCTCACCCTGCGGATTTATATCTTAATAGTCTATAAAACGTATTCATATTTTAAATTGTTCATCTGACAAAAAATTATTCAATTTACAACTTATATAAAATTTGTAAGTACAATGTTTGTAATGCCCCCATACTTACTAGTATTTTCAAATTAATTATATATTTTTTAATGTATTGTGCAATTATTATTTTATGTGACTTTTATTTTATATTTACAAATTATGTGATATTTTAGATAATGAAATGGGTATAATAACTCTAATTATAATAACAAAAATAGGTTTCTTTGATATATACACACAAAAATCAAAATTACATAAAATATACATGCCTAAAAATCATAAATATATATATATATATATTTACTTAACAAATTTGAAAATTATGTGAAAAATAGACATAAAATCGTATATATATTTCGAAATTACAATAAAAATAAATAAAATGGGATTGTTTTATTTAATACATGTGTTGGGACACTTGTAGCTATAAAATTCAAGATAAAATTAGATAAGATTGGATAAGATTGCATAAGATCTTGATAAGATACTAGATAAGAAAAACAAATTGGATAAAGATCATGATATATATATACAAACACAAAATATCTTTATATATATATACATTTTTGGAAATTATATGTATAAATATATAAGATTACTAATCTTTCATGCATTAATTATACTTCACACTTGAAAAATTCTTTCTAGAAAAATATACACTTGTGATGATCATATTTATATAGGCTATGATTCGTAAATTTAGAGCAACACTTAAGCACATGAGTTGGAGAAATTGCATTAATTAAACTACTTAGGTTTAAAGATTCATTTATTACAAATTGACATTAATAATTAAATAATCTTATTTCTTATCTCAAAGCCTATATATATCACTCCATTTTCATCCAACAACACCCACCGCGCGCACACACACACACTATACACGGTGTCACACACACACACACTAAAACGCTCACTTTTCTTCATTTTGAGCCACTACTCTATACATAATATATAGAAAGAAAAATTATACTTGCACAAGATAGAAATTTTCCTTAATTACATAAGTTAGTTTCTAGTTCTAGTTCTACTTTACTATCATAATACTATGCTCCACTATGTATTAGAAAACATGCTTCTTGTTATATTTACATTTTATGTCCATAAAATTTATAAGGAAGCACGTATGTTTTATATATCCAAAATATGAATTAGTTATGTTTTTATAAGCATGAAAAGTATGTTTCTTATGTCAAATTATGTGAAAATATATGAAAACCTTTGTGTGCATATCGGGCCCAAATATGTCAGGGGTGGATGAGGTTGAGTTCAACCGGGCTGTTATTGGAGCAGTCGGTCTTAAAATAGTTATCGCACTTCATCTTTGTCTAATCCCTCATTGTATGGACAGAGAGTTTCATGTACTAAAG
This sequence comes from Petrea volubilis, assembly GCA_026212405.1. NCBI lineage: Eukaryota > Viridiplantae > Streptophyta > Magnoliopsida > Lamiales > Verbenaceae > Petrea > Petrea volubilis. Next base: position 12,243,752 of record CM047886.1, read on the forward strand.
TTGGTTGTAGGAATTTTGGCATATGCTTCGGATATGACCACGGGTGCGTTTCGGTTTGGATTTGGTGTGTTCGATTGGAAATGGGAATGACGGCACTGGAGATATAAAGAAGTCACACAAAGATATGAAAAAGGTAGTGTCACGCCCCGAATCCGGGACGCGGCACGGCGATGCCCCTAAGCCCGAAGGACTCAGAGACACCAAGCCACGGAAATCAGAACATACTAAAAACCATTAAAATATTCATTGCACCGGAAAAGATAATATTTCTAGCTATTACAATCCAACTCAAAACATAAATGGAAAAATAAGCTATAATAGTCTCCATAAAACAAAGTCTTAAAATAAAATGGCGTGATTAATAATAATGCTATGTTCTCTAGCCAACAATGTCTTCAATATCATCACCAACCCCAAAATTGTCCCTCGTCACCCTCGTCGGTACTATCCTCTGCAAAATAGTTATTAGTGGTGTGAGCGCACTCGCCCAGTAAGGGATCTCTTGACCCTCTATCGAATTTGAGCAAGTTGCATATATATATATATAGCATCAAAATCGCACTTTGCACACATAGACAATATTCAAAAATTAACCTTTTCCACTTTCAAGTAACTGAACGGGTAACAAAACAAAAGCAGACAAATTCATTTATATATCCATGCTCATGAACATTCAAAATCTCTATTAACCAACTTGATCAAGCCCTAACTATAACCCCGTTAGGTGGGTTTGGACACTACTATTATTACCCGTAGGAGGGCCTTAACTACAACCCCGTTAAGTGGGTTCGGACACTAATATTATTACCCATAGGAGGGCCTTAACTACAACCCCGTTAAGTGGGTTCGGACACTACTATTATTACCCGTAGGAGGGCCTTAACTATAACCCCGTTAAGTGGGTTCGGACACTACTATTATTACCCGTAGGAGGGCCTTAACTATAACCCCGTTAAGTGGGTTCGGAAATTGGTACTGTACCCCGTAGCTCGGTCGGAAACTTCGGAACTTGTTCCTACCAATAGTATCCCAAGTGTTCGGAGCATGTTATAAATACACATAGAGCACAACATGAAACAACTTTAGCTTTTCATATAGAAAATTCATAAAATAGCATGCTCAAATCCACTTTTTATATATGGAAATAACTTTTTCAATGAAAACATAAATTTAAGAAAGACATATTTTTATAAAAACAAATAGAGGGAAGAAACTACTTACCTCAATCAATCACTCCCTTAATTTGTCAAACCCTTGACTACTCAAAAATCTAATCCCGATCGGCTGAATCTAAACATATAAGATATAGGCATTAAGCTATTGCTAAATAATTGTATAAAATTCATAATTTCGGAACCTCATGAAAACCTAACCCTAATCTCTCTCTCTCTCTATTATTTATTTATTTTACCTTACTATCCAAATTATAGAAATCAAATCGTGTAACTATTACTAAGCTAATATTATACTACTATTATGAGAGCATATGGATACATATATACATATATATATATATGTGTGTGTGTGTGTGTGTGTGTGTGTGTGTGTACGTATGCTCCTAAATAACCAACCCACATATATATGTATATATATATATATATATATACATGTACATATTTAAAAGGAATTCTTATGATTTTTATTCCACACACACCAAAAGGTGAAAATTGCACACAATTTATAATCATTACCATGAACAAAATAACACATTAACACTATAAGTGTGTGTGTCTATGTCATACGTTTTTTTTTTGCTAACTAAATGTGCAACCCTTAAAGCAATATGTACAAGTCTATTATGGTACAAAACAACCTAAAAACTAATTGTCCAATTCTCAAAGCAATATTTTCAAGTCTAAAATTAAGCAAAACAATCTAAAACATAACTCTTTGTTTTCTACTCCACACACACCAAAAGGTGTAATATGCACACACCATGTAATGATTGCAAATTTAAAACACACATTAACACCTTTTGTGTGTGCCTATGTTTATAGCCTAAACAATATTTGCGTACCTGCTTATGAATTGTTGATGTAGAAATTTAATATTGGAATTACTCACCAAAAGTTGAAATCGTACTACTACCTATACTAATAAAAAGAATCTCACCAAGCACTTGACTAATTGAGAGAGATATATAAGTATATACATATATCGGTATATAGGTGCATGTGTGCGTTAGTTCTCGTAAGTGTTAGAGAAGAAAACCAATCCAAACTTAATTATGCATAATATCCCTATGCCTCATACACACTAGAAGGTGAAAATTGCACATAGGTGTCAATGATCGCAAGTAGATTGTAGCCGACATGTTTAGACCCCTTGGTGCGTGCCCTTCCTATTTAGCCACAGTCATGATCACTACGTTGTTCATAATATGATATCAAAAATTGTCATAAACTTACTGTTGTTAATGGCCCTATTTGAGCAATTACTCCACCGTTGTCGTTGAATCGGGTTCGCCGCTCTCTCTCTCTCTCCTCTCACGTTTGACAATTTGGTTTAAGAATAAGTTTTTATAACCCTAAATCTCTAGTTAAATATAATGATTAATACTAACTTGATACACATTAGAATTTACAATTCACTAAGGATTCCTAGACCTAATAGGATTAGCCCAATAATCCTAGGCCTAGCTAATAGCATTAGCCCAATACTCCTAAGCCCAATAGGATTTAATTAATATTAATAATATAACAATAACATGAATAATGGAATAATAAAATTATAATCCCAATAATAATAATAATAATAATAATAATAATATAATAATAATAACGATAATAATAAAAATAGTACAATGGCATCCGTAATCATATTAATAGTAAAATATGATTATGATGATGATGATAATAGTAATAATAATAACAATAAAAATCCCATAACTGGGTCAGGGTATCACAGGATAGTATTATGTGAAATATTATATGGTTATGTGCATATGTCTCAAACACCCACCTTATGTTATTAAGTGAAATTTCTACTCAACCGTCGTATTGACATGTGTTATGAACAATGTTTTAGGCAAAGATGATATAGGCCATCAGGATGAAGGCACCACCGGGCATTACGAAGCTTTTAATTAGACAAAGTTACTTATTTATATTATAACTACAATTTTTCTATTTTGTACTAAACTTTGTCATTCTAGTTATGTACTTTTAATAATGAAAGGATATTTTGTAACTTGTATATCGGTTTTTGCATAACTATGATTTTATTATGGTGTACCAAATTTTTGTATAAAATTGTTATGTTCTTATAGTAAAATAAAAGGGTATTTTCGGGGTGGTCACAATGTATGACCAGTATTTACATAGATAGGTATAGAAAAGAAATAATAACATGTTGTAGACAAATAAAATTGACGGCCAATTAAATGCCGACATGTGGCAAATAATATATTAAATATCAATATTATATTTTGTATTTTTATTTGTGAACTTAATTGAATTTAATTCCTAAATAAAATACTTAATTAATTGATATTTTAATATATATTTTTCTTGGCCAATCAAATAATGCCAAGTGTCAAATTACAATATTTGGCAAATAAAAAATCGTATCTTGCAAACAAATATGCTAGATACTACTATTTTGGCAATAAATATAATATCTTACAAATATGTATGCTAGGTATTATTATTTTGGCAAGTAAAATAATACCTTGCAAATATATAAGCTAGATATTATCATATTTTGGCAATTCAAATCATATCTTTTCACTAAGGAACTGAATTGCTAGCAAATTCGAGCCGGCCAATCAAATTGCATCATCTCGTCAAATAAACATGGCAAGAGATTCTCTACTACACCTATAAATAGGGGTCTTCTCAACAAGCCAAACAGACAGAAAACATACATCGACGCGTAAGAAGTCTTCAAAGTAAGAGAAGCTAAGGAAATCCCGCAATTCTCTCAAGAAGATTCGAAGTGATCAAGTAGAAGTTCTCGGCGTTCTTGACAAAGATCATCAAATCCAGACGTTTGATCCATAATCAAGGCGCGAAACCAGTGAATCAACATTTTTCCAAGTCAAATACACAACGATCAAGGCGAAGTTCCTGACATTCTTCACCAAGATCAACTAAATCAAGGCGTTCGATCTGCAGATGAGGCCTAAGCCAGTAAATCGACGTTCTTTCCAAATATACATCAAGTCAAGTCAAAGGCGCTCTTCACGATGTTCATCGAAAATCTCGACGTTTGATTCGTAATCAAGTTGCAAAGCCAACAAATCGCGTTATTGAAGACCAAATCAAGCTCCAAGAAGATCAAACCACCAAATCCCCCACGGAAGTGTTTGAATTTTAAAGTTTCAAATTCATGAAGGAAGAATCAGGGGATCAAGTTTGGAGATTGTACCCACTTTATTTTCAATAATTTCACTAAATTCAATTTGTACGATTTACTTGTCTTTTAATTCAATAGACTCGAAATTTGCGTTACAAATTTCTAGCACGCCTAGTGGGACCCTCTACCTCTCATCTCTTACTTTTGGCAAAAACTTTCTTGAAGTATCAAATGGCCGCCTACAAATCCATAGAGTTTGAGGTCGCCATTTTAGAAGTTTCAAGTTTTGTGGTTACTGCGAGAAATATATCCAAGAAGTCTCAAGCGTCTTCTGAGAAAACTATCTCGCTCGATAGCTCAAGAAGAGTCTACCACAACTCGCCAACACCAACGAAGATGATGGAGTTGATACCACACCATCCACTCCTCGCTCAACATCAAGTTCTTCCAGCATAGCCCCTGCCATGGTGACCAATGCAACAACATTGGAGGAACAACTTGCAAATTTGACGAAGGCTATTGAAGGGCTCGCCAGGTACATTCAAGAGCAAGACTCTCAAATCACGAAGCTGATGAACAAGGTTGACCTTGCTGAAGCTAATTACGTCATGGGGAGGCAACCTGAAGCTCAAGATGAAGCTGAGACATCTATGAAGCAACAAGAAATGGGTTGATTCCTATTGACCAGTTGAAGGAGTTCATCATGGGGACGATTAAAGATAAGTTCGATAGAAGCTCCAAGTCAACTATGTCATATACAAAGCCATACACCTGAAGAATCGACAATTTGAAAATGCCAATCGATTATCAACCTCTTAAGTTCTAGCAATTCAACGGTAAAAGCAGCCCAAAGCAACACATAGCCCACTTCGTCGAGACATGCAAGAATGCAGGAACCTACGAAGATCATTTGGTCAAACAGTTCGTTCGATCACTGAAGGGAAATGCATTTGACTGGTAAACTAACTTAGAGCCAAATTCAATTGATAACTGGGGGCAACTTGAGCACGAATTCCTCAACCGCTTTTACAGCACTCGATGAACAGTCAGCGTGATTGAGCTCACCAACTCTTGCCGATGGAAAGATTACCCTGTCATTGACTACATCAACTGATGGAGGAATTTGAGCCTTAATTTCAAAGATAGACTATCTGAAACGTCAGCATTGAGATGTGTATTCAAGGAATGTACTGGAGCCTCCGATATATATTCTTCAAGGGATTCAGCCTAGGACATTTGAAGAGCTTGCAACCAGAGCCCATGATATGGAGTTGAGTATGAGCGCAAGCAGAGTTGATGGACCACCTGTCTAAGAACCTCGAAAGCCTAAAGAAAAGCAATACATAAAGAAAGGAAGCAAGTTCTTTTCCAAAACTCAAACCAAAGAGTCAATGGCAGTAAGTGTGAAACCCATCAGATTGCAAGGGAAGACAAATCAAAAGAGTGAAGAAAAGAAAGACGTCGCCCCTGAGAAAGGATAGAAAAGATCAAGCCTGAAAGAAAGGCAGACCAAACAATATCCGTTCCTTGACTCTGATGTCTCCAATATATTCGATGACCTGCTCAAAGCAAACCTCTTCAAATTACCCGAAATAAAGAGACCCGATGAAGTTGGAAGGACAAATAACCCGAAATATTGCAAATATCACCACTTGATAGGTCATCCAATCCATAATTGCTTCGTGTTTAAAGACAAGGTGATACAATTAGCCCAACAAGGGAAGATTTCACTTGAAGAAGATAGTGCAGCTATAAACATGGTCACAATCCAAGTTGCGATAAATGCACATGAAGAGGATTATGAAGTGTGCCACATGACAAGTAAAGAAGAGTACACTGACGTTGTAGCCGATAATTGTACGGTGGCGATGTCCTTCACGGATGAAGATTTGCTCCTTGGCTCTAAGCTTTATAACAGGCTATGTTCACGAGCAAAAAGTGAACAGGATACTGATCGATGGTGGCTTCGCCCTCAATCTCTTGCCCTTGCGCATGATGAACGAGTTGGGGATCTCTACGGATGAACTTTCAAGTAGTCATCTGATGATCCAAAGTTTCAACAAAAGTTGGTAGAGAGCTCTCGACATCATAAGGTTAAAATTGCTAATGGACGATATGCTATCAACTGCATTGTTCCATGTGATTGATGCCAAATCTTCATACAACATGTTGCTTGGTCGGCCTTGGCAACGTGAAAATAGAGTAGTTCCTTCCACCTGGCATCAGTGCTTCAAATATTGTCGAGAAGGTGTAGTGAAGAAGGTGCTTGGCGATGCCAAGGATTACCTTAGAGATGTCGAGAGTGCAAAGATAAAAGAAGACTTGACATGTGAAGAGTCCAAGCCAAAGGGCGATCACATTAAAAAGAACAAAAGTATTGCCCCTATCCCAGCAGACCATGGTCAAGAAGGCGAGACATCCGGCATCAGCTTAAAGTTATTTAAAGAGTTGATATTGCCTCTTACAAAGCTCGATGTAAAGAAGCCGTCTACTCATCCGCTCAAAGGATTTTTTCGTCCAATGCGACAAACTAAGGTGGAGCATGGGAGTTCAATGAAACTTGAAAATGATGGTCTGCTGGATATAATCCTGATGCGAAAAGGCTTTGACCCAAAAGCATACAAATGTTCAGTCAAAGCTGGATATAATCCTGAAGAGAGCCACAAATTAGGAAAACTCCCACTGGTACCAACCAAGGCACGTGGATAGGGTCTTAAGACAACACAAAAGATATTGAAAGAAGGTGGGCATGCCATCACAAGATCGTGACAAGGACTTGGATTCATCCCACAAGCTCCTATTTGCATTGCCATCAAGAGAGTAGGTAACAACTACGTAACAGAAGGCGAACTTTCATCAAATGATGGGAACAAAAGGGGAATGCCAAGAATATCAATCTTTGAAAGACTCGAGCCTTCCAGAAGGATTGCATGCAAAAGAATAAGGAATCTAAAGTACAATAAGAAGGTCGAGACTCAGACTAGCCCAAGATTACGAAGTCTTATTCCTTTCCGTATGAAGCGACAAACTATTTTGGCTATCTCATGTGGTGTAGTCTTAAGGCGAAATAGCAGATCATTGTCTTCATACATGCCCAGAGTAATGAGGAAGATGATAAAGAAAGCGTGGCTTCTTCGTACTACGTTTGTGATGTTGCGCACCAACTAGCTCACCAAAGTACTAAGGACCACTTGTTCAGGCATATTATCAAACTTATCAGAGGCGGCCATATCAAGGCGGGTGATGCCATAAGGATGTTACGAGTAACCCAGGTCAGACGGATGAACGGCTAAATCAGGGAATGCATAATCTTTGAAGAGAGTGAAGGAGATGCTGTGACAACATACAATATTACCTCAACCGAAGAAATCCTAGAAGAAGTCGACGAAGTTGCTCCCTCCGAACTCAAGGAAGATATTAAAGCAACAGTTGATGAATTGAAAGAGATCAAATTAAGAGATGCTGAAAATCCGTGGGCAATCTACATTAGCGCACTATTGACTATCAATGAGGAAGAAGCTTACATCGAGCTTTTAACTGAGTTCAAAGGTGTGTTGCATGGTCGTACAAAGAGACGCCTGGATTAGATCCAAAAGTAACAGTTCACCACCTTGCCATTAAGAAGGAAGCTCGTCCTGTGAAGCAAGCCCAGTGCAGATTCCAACCGGATCTAATCCCTTTAATTGAGATTGAGGTAAACAAACTTATTGAAGTCGAGTTCATTCGAGAAGTTAAGTACCCCACGTACATATCAAGCATTGTGCTGGTGAGAAAGAAAAACAGACAAATTTGAGTCTGCGTTGATTTCAGAGATCTAAATGAAGCGTGTCCAAAGGATAACTTCCCACTACCCATAGCTGAGCTTATGACCGACACCACCACAGATCATGAAGCGTTATCATTCATAGATGGATTATCGGGGTATAATCAAATACGCATGGCACCGGAAGATGAAGAACTGACAGCATTTCACACCCCTAGAGGAATATATTGCTACAAAGTGATGCCCTTCGGCCTGAAAAATGTTGGCACCACTTATCAAAGAGCGATGCAAAAGATTTTTGATGATATCCTCCGCAAAAACATCGAATGCTATGTGGATGACTTAATGGTAAAATCCAGGATGGTCTTGGAATGTTTAAGGAGGTATCAACTCAGAATGAATCCACTAAAGTGTGCATTCGGAGTTTCATCGGGTAAGTTCCTTGGATTCATAATCCGCCATCGAGGCATAAAGATTGAGCAGGTGAAAATTGATGCGAACTTGAAAATGCCTGAACCTCGGGATATTAATGAGCTAAAAAGTCTGCAAGGAAAGCTGGCTTATCTTTAACGATTTATCCACCAGTCAGCCGTTTGATGAAGAAAGGTACTCCTTTTGAGTGGGATGATACATGTCACAATGCCTTCGACGATATAAAGTCGTATCTAATGAAACCTCTTGTGTTGGTTGTACCAGTGCTGGGACGACCTTTAATTCTTTACATTGCTGCTCAAGAATGCTCTGTTGGAGCCCTGCTTGCTCAAGAAAATGCCTTGTATTACCTGAGCAGAATGATGATGCCAAATGAGCTGAAATATTCGCCAATTGAAAAGATTTGCTTAGCCCTTATCTTTCCAATCCCGAAACTGAAGCACTACTTCTAAGCTCATATTGTTCGCCTTGTCTCAAGAGCAAATCCACTAAAACACGTCATGTCGAGACCGGTCCTTTCTGATAGGCTTGCTAGGTGGTACCTTCAGCTACAACAGTTTAAGATTGTGTATGTGCCTCAGAAGGCGGTGAAAGGTCAAGTTCTAGTTGATTTTCTGGTCGACCATCCTATTCCTACTGAGTGGGAATTATCTGACGATCTCCTCGATGAAGACGCCCATATGATTGAAGTCACTCCTCCATGGAGCTTCTCACAGAGAGGGGGCAGGCGCTGGAGTCAAATTCATCACTTCCAATGGTGAGGTACTCCTGTATTCTTTTAATCTGACCCAAAATCACTCTAACAACGTCTTTGAATATCAAGCTCTTATACTCGGTTTGGAAATAGTGGTAGACATCAAGCAGCTTCACCTCAAAGTATGGAGATTCTAAGTTGGTAGTCAACCAGCTGAATGGGTCTTATGAAGTGAAAAAGCCAGAGCTGGTCCCATACTTTGATTATGCCAGAAGACTTGTTGGTTTGCTTGGCGATGTGACAATTGAGCATGTACCGAGAAAAGAGAATATTAAGCTGATGCTTTGCAAAACTCACTTCCACCCTCGCGATGAAGGAATAGGAAGCTCGTGCGCCGATATACAGGAATTAGGGGATGCCGTTGATATTTGATGATGAAGACAGTGAAGAAGTAGAGAATCATATCATGGAAGTATTTGAGGTCAAAAACGAAGATTGGCGCCAACCATTCGTAGATTACTTGAAGTATGAAAGGCAGCGAGATGATCCGCATAAAAAGGTTGACTTCAGATAGCGTGCAGCTCACTTAATTTATTACAGAGATACACTGTATCGGCGCTCATTCAATGGAGTCTTCTTGAGATGTTTGAGTGAGGAAGAAGCCATGGAAGAAGCTCATTCTGGAGTATAAGGTTCTCATCAATCGGGCCCAAAATTGCATTTCTGAATCAAGAGGATGGGCTATTATTGGCTATCAATGGTAAACGATTGCGTGGACTACGTGCGAAGGTGTCAAGCTTGCCAGTTCCATGCAAACTTTATCCACCAACCGCCTAAGCCGTTGCACCCTACGGTGGCTTCATAGCCTTTTGATGCTTGGGGATTGGATGCTGTAGGTCCCATGACCTAAGCCATCAGTAGGACAGTTGTATATCTTGGCAGCAATGGATTACTTTTCTAGGTGGGCTGAAGCAGTGCCTCTCAAAGAGGTGAAGAAAGAGAATGTTGCTGACTTCATCTGCATCAACATCATATACCATTACAGGGCTCCACGATACAAAATCACTGATAATGAGAAACCTTTCAGTAACAGTCTGATAGACAAGCTTTGTGAAAAGTTCGAGTTTAAGCAAATGAAGTCTTCCATATACAATGCTGCCGCCAAAGTTTCACCGGAGCATTCAACAAGTGGTTGCAAAGTTAAAGTGAGATTGGCATGAAAGGGTTGGAGTAGCTTTATGGGCATCTCGAACAACTTACAGAACGCCGACACAAGCAACTTCTTATTCCTTAGTGTATGGCATTGAAGCAGATGTCCCCCTTAAGCAGCAGACTCCATCGCTGAGAATAGCCGTGCAGGAAGGGCTAACTGAAGAAGATAATGCACGCCTATGTCTTGAAGAGTTGGAAGCCCATGATGAGAAGAGGCTGGAAGCACAACAGAGACTTGAGTGTTATCAAGCTCGTATTTCCATAGCATTTAACAAGTGGGTGACTTAGTGCTTGCTGTGAGAAGGGCCATCATCACAACTCACCGGACCGGAAACAAGTTCACCTCCAAGTGGGATGGCCCTTATGTTGTTAAAGAAGCCTATACAAATGGTGCATACAAGTTAGTCAACGAAGATGGCTTGAGGATTGGCCCCATAAATGGGAAATTCTTGAAACGCTACTATGCGTAAATGATGCAAATTGCTCCTGAAGTACGAGCCTAAATTGCATCAAACTCCTGACCCGCATGAGTATAAATTGTGTACGGTACCCACCAATGGTAATCCACGTGGTTAAACTGCTAACATACTCCACTAAAGGTATTTCGTGTGGTTAAATTTAGAAATACTCCACCTTGTCCAAGGTGGTTAAGCCATGGGTACTTCTGGCCCGCATGAGTATAAACTGTGTATGCCCTCCCCCCTCAAAACAATTTCCATCTTTGAACTATGTTATGACTTGATCCCTTCATTGGGTACGTAGGCAGCTTAGATAATTTCTAAGTTCAGTCAAGATTCTTTGAAGATATACTTTTCCAAAGGAGTCGTTAACTCAAAGTCAAAGCGTTCGAAAGATCGTGTTTGCAGTAGATTTTACTTTCATGAAAGTTAACAATTTATTACATAAAGTTTGAAATTCGTATTGAATTGTATCTTCATGTTAGTATTAATTTATTGTGGAAGACATTATAAGTTTCAAGGTTCATTGTATTGAAAAATGACAGAAGTTGCATTCACATCCAAGAGATTGCAAAATAGAAGACAAGTAAAAAAGATTTCTATTGTATAATCAAAAACAAAGAAAGAAGGAAACATTACTTGTAGCCAAAAAAAAATGCTAAGTCCTAGACTAATCTCAAGAAAAAAGGGCTCAAATTCTTCAACTCTTCCCTAGCAGTCTCGAGTCGTGCTGTCAAAAGCTTCATTTCTTCAATCTCTTCGTCGCTCAATGAAAAAGCACTCTGGAGGGTGGTGATTTCCTTTTCAATCTCGCAAACTTCAGCTTGAGCACTTTGTAGGAGCTATTGATGTCGCTTCAATGATTGAGACAAGCTCTTCTTTCGCCCATTCAAGTTATTGATCTCTTGTTGAATTTGCTCCAGATCATCCTTGGTAGACTGAATTAGATTAGCCTACTTGCTTTCTTTAGTCTTGGCATTTGAAAGACGTTCTTGGGCTTCTTCTAGCTGATGGGCAGAAAGTTCCTTAGACGCTTTCTCCAAGGATGCATATTTTGCCTTAACATAAGTAGCCGCTTTGGCAAATAAAAACTTGAGTGATCCTTCCACATAGGAGGTGTCGAAGTTGCTAAATATTTTCATTGAGCTGAGCACTATATCGACCTCGTCTTCGATAGAGGAAACGGAGTCGAGAGAAGTGTGCGATATCTTTTCTATGAGATCCCTCCACAGTTTCTGAAGAAACTCTTTTTTATGATTAAGGATGAACTTTTTGCCTTGAAAAAC
>CM047886.1:12256392-12281392 GCA_026212405.1 Petrea volubilis
GTTGAAATAAAATGCTCCTCAATATTCTATTTGGCTTTGTATTTTATCATTTCATATAGCTCAGTAAATTGGAGAAAATTCTTGGCAAGTTGAAATAAAATTTGCTCCTCAAGGGCAAATCTATGTTTACACTAGTGGTGACACCCGATCTCGCTAAAAGGAAAAATTAATACTAGATTGTTATGTAATATATAATATAGTTTAGTTAATGTGATAATAATATAATTTTTGACTCAGTAACTAAAACTTTAAACAGTTTAAGTGACCCATATATATTTGTTGAAAATTTAAAGTATTAGATACATTTGGAAAATTGAGATTGGTTTAAAATATTATTATTTTGTAAAATAATTATTATTCATATGAGCATTTTATCCCAATCAATTTTTACAGTATCTATATTATTTCAGTTCTTATTTAATTTCACTTTGTTAATTTCTAAATTATTAGTCAAAATATTATTCTCTATTTTTTATGATTAAAACATCACTTTTACGATTTCACTATACAATGGAATTAGATAAATTGGGGTTGGAAAAAATATTTCAAAATTGAGGAAATTAAATATTGTAGGCGTATTTTTTCGAAATTAGTTAATTAAGACTATCCAAGACGCAATCGAGCAATGATCAATTTTGAACCTTTTCCGCGGAAACTACTAAAAGACAATAATAATTATTGTCATTAAACTTGTTTAGGCCTGTCAATGAGTAGGATTTTACCCTATATGTACCCATTTTTTATCTACCCATACCCTATTCATATCCTAAAATTTTAAAATTTGTTTATACCCTATCCATACCCTAAAATTTTAAAATTCACCCATACCCTATCCTAACCTATACTACTACAAATGAATGGGTTAAGGCAGGATTTTACCCATTCCTACATATTGGGTAATGATACTCAATGGGTATTCGCATACTACACACATCATTACTTAATGGGCATCCACACAACACACATATTTTTCACACACACACTGTGCACACATTTTTCACACACACACAACACACATATTTTTCACACACACACTGTGCACACATTTTTCACACACATATTGTATACACACTATGCACACATATTTCACATACACTCACACACTAAACGCACACATTTTTCACACACACTGCATACAGTTTTCACACATGCACACACACTGTGTATAAACACACACTGCACGCACACGCACACACACACACACACACACTATGTGTGCACACAATTTTCACACACACACTGCACACACAAAAAACAAACACACACACACAAAACTTTGTGTGTGTGTGTGCGTGTGTGTGAATTTCACACACAGTGTGTGAAACTCTGTGTGTGTGTGTGTGTGTGAATTTCACACAGTGTGAAATTATGTTCTACACACTGTGTATGTGTGAATTTCACACACAGTGTGTGAAAATTTTATGTGTGTGTGTGTGTGTGTGAGTGAAATGTGTGTGTGTACAGTGTGTGTGTGTGTATGTGAAACTGTTCACACACACTGTGTGTGTGTGTGTGCAGTGTATGAAACTGTGAAACTGTGTTTCACACACATTGTGTGTGTGCAGTGTATAAAACTGTGAAACTGTGTTTCATACACACTGTGTGTGTGTGTGTGAATTTCACACAGTGTGAAACTGTGTTCTACACACTGTGAGTGAAATTTTTGTGTGTGTGTGTGTGTGTGTGAAACTCTGTGTGTGTGTGTGAATTTCACACATAGTGTGAAAACTGTGTTTCACACACACTGTGTGTGTGTGTGTGTATGTGAAACTGTTCACACACATTGTGTGTGTGTGTGCAGTGTGTGTGTGTGTGTAGTGTGTGCGCAGTGTGTGTATGTGTGTGTGTGCAGTGTGTGTGTGTATGCAGTGTGTGTGTGCGTGCGGAAAATTGTGTGTGTGCTGTGTGTGTGTGTATGCAGTGTGTGTAAATGCGTGTGTATGTGTTAACTATGTGTGTGAGCTAAAAAAAATATAATATCTACCCTACCCTAAAAATAGAGTAGACCCAATACACATACTCAATGGGTAAATATTTAAGTAGGATAGAATAGGGTATAAGGTATATTTAATAGGGTACTTTTAGGGTTAGGGTCATGTTAGGGTAAACCCTACCCATTGACAGGCCTAAACTTGTTATTTATGTATTGAAATAGTTTATTTATTTTCCCCTAAAAAAAAGTGTAGTTATTATAATTGAAAATGAGAGTAAGACGAGTAAGCAATTTTTAAGATATGAAATATCTTGAAACATAAGTGTAAAATATATTTCTTAAAGATTTTAATTAATAATGATTTTATATATTAATAATTAACTTTTGGAGGTAATAATTTTTTGTCATTGAAACTATGACGTTTTTTAGACTTCGTTACTTAAACCTTTTTTGTCATTGGTTGGGCCCAATATAACTATGACGACCTATGTTACCATTTGGTCAACCAACACAATTGTTAAATATACGAAAGATTTAAGTATTTGTATAAAATCAGATAAACATATTTTAATATCAATTTGACATCCACAAATGAAAAAAAAAAACCTATTTTTAAAGAAAATTTGATCTTGCTAATGTAATTAAGTTTTGAAAAATGGACAAATAAATTTGATTAATTTTAATAATGTTTTAAAAAAATTAATTTTTATCCATTTTTTAAATTAATTAAATTTATTTTTATCCCTTTTCTCTAAATTGAAAACAATTTTTTATCAATTTTTTTAAAATAATTAATTAATTAGCAAGAAAAAATTTTCTTTAAAAAGAATAAGTTATTCCTTTTATTTTTGTTGGATTAAAAATTGATATTAAAATAAAAGAAATATCAATTTTTAATCTACACAAATAATATATTCCTTTTATTTTTTAGGATTTCAAATTGATGTTAAAATACGTTTATTTGAATTTATATAGTTATTACAAACACATCAATCTGCCATATGTATAATAATCATGTTTGTTGGTCAAATGGTAATGGGTGTGGTTACTTTAACAAATAATTTTTCTACAAGTAAAACGACGGAAATACCCTTCTCAAGACCAACTCCGGCAACTTTTTTGGTCGGAATTTGCTCCCAAGTGGTAAAGTTAAAAAATCGTATAATTTGAATGGCAACCGTCGATTAAAAAAAAAAGAAATTAAGTGGAAAAGTTTTAAAAAATGTTATAGTTGAAATGGTGAAAAAATATTACCCCTAACTTTTGACTTCTTTGATTATTATTTTTGGAGTGGCCACTCCCACTAAGTCAAATTGAAACCAACTTTTAAAAACTACCACCAATTAGAATTCGTTTGGATGGATTTTTTTTCAAGAAGAAGCACTTATTTTTTGAAAAAAAATACTTCGAAAAAGAAAAATGAATTTGGATGGGCTTTTAAAAAAAATAGAAGCCAGAAAAAAAGTCAAAAACGACATTTTTCAGAACCTACCCTAGAGTAGCTTCAAATAAAAGCACCTTGTAAAATATTTTTAATGACTGTATCCAAACACAAAATTACTTGGCTTTTAAAAAAAGTTCTGCTATAAAAAGCACAATTTGAGAAGCACTTTTTTTAAACCCATCCGAATGAGCCCTTAATCATTTCCTGAGTCAAAACAATTATTAAAAAATTCAATTCTATTGTCAAACAACTAAAAATAATGAAAATTAGCAGTATTAGGCAACCTAAACAAAAGGCACCCACTTGATTTCCAAAAATAGCAAGTATGAATTTTTTTTTTTGAAAAAAAGTGTATATATATATATATTTTAAATATCAGTAAATTACATTAAACACTCCAACCTTTAAGGTATTTTGTGCTTTGATATCTAAATTTTATAAATGTGTATTTTGGTACTTAATTTTTATCATTTGTATGCCGATAATATTTTTTTCACTATTTTGATAGAATCTTTATGGAATATTCGGGCATATATTGAAAAATATTGAGGAATCTTCTACCAGAATAATATAAAAAATATCATCAATACATAAATAATAAATATTAGATATCAAAATACATATTTATAAAAATTAAGTATTAAACTACAAAACACCCCACCTAACGATGGGGATGCTTAATCTAATTTATTCTTAAAATATTGTGGTATGGAGCCGTTGGAATATTTGAAGCCTCAAAACAGGGGCAATCATTCCCTTGGGATTTTAACTATTTTTATTATATTATATTGGCCTCGCGTGAGGCATGTGGGCTCTTTGTTTGAACCAAGCAAGCACGTACAGCTGACTATATATCAAAGTTCCAATGCATAGACTCTTAAACCTTAAAAGACATTCCTAGAATTAACATGGCAAGCGCATCCTTGTCCTCGCAATCATCCAGTGGCTTGCCAAAGAGCTTGTTGCCATCGCAAGTGAAGCATTGCCACGTCGTCATGGGTTCCCGTGCACATACTTGTATTTGCATGTCGTCGAACCTGCCGAGTGCACCCACGTCGGTTATTACAGCCAACGACGCCCTACTCAAATACGTACGCCAACCTGTGGTATGTCATCGTTTCTTCATCTTTTCTTCTTTTATAAGTGTTATTTGGAGTTAAATGCAATAGTGATCCCAAAATATATGCTTCTTTGCAAGAGTGGTTTCATGATAATCAAAATAGCTAAAAGTAGTCCCATACGATAAGAGTTTGTTGCAATAGTAGTCCTACCGTTAGTTTTGGGATGAGAAAAATAATGTGATTTGCACATGCTCCGTTAGTTTCTTGGGTGCGCGAGGAAAATCTGAAGACTTGACATTTTTTTGGAGGGAAATTCTTGACAACCCACCCTTATTTCATCCCAAAAGTAGACCCTCATATCCATTGCTCTCTCTCTCTCTCTCTCTCTCTCTCTCTCTCTCTCTCCCGCGTCAACAAATTTTCCAATTTCTTCCACCTTGAACAACTTGTGGTGTGATGTATTGCTTCTGTGGGAATGTCACAATAGTCCGTACGTCTTGGATCGATGATATTTGGGAAACTTGTTGAGGAGAGAGTGCAAAGGCTATGAGGGTCCGGTTTTGGGCGCAAATAAGAGTGGGTTGTCAAATGTCAAGGGTTTCCTTTAAAAAAATGTCAAGTTTTTAGATTTTTCCTCCACACCCAACAAATTAACGGAGCATGTGCAAGTCACATGACTTTTCACTCCAAAAACTAGCGGCATGACTACTATTGCAACATACCGAATCATATGGGACTACTTTTGACTATTTAATTATTATGGGATTATTTTTGCAAAGAGGCATATATTTTTGGAAATTAACTTGTGTTATTTGAGTATTTAGTTTAAATGTGGTGATCAGGACGGAACCAAATCCATATATGTTTCATAACAAATTTTCGGGCATTGGATTTTGCATTTCTCCAGAAAATTTGAAAAAACAATTGAAATTTAGTTGATATTTGTCTATATATGTCTATGCAGGATGATAATTACAAAGTATACTAAATATTGAATTCTTTTCTCACTAACCCGCTAGCCAAATTCTTTTGATGTAGTTAGGGTGCTCTATATAAATTTATATATACATATATATCATGCTTCTATGTGTGCTACGTACATATTTTTATAGGTAGTTCCTTTGGAAGAGGAAGAGGGAACCAAGAGAAGAGAATATTTGCTGGAAAAAACAGCACGACGACTGCGGGGAACTGCAGAGGCAGTAGAGAAACTGAAGCTTATCGACACGATCCAACGGCTGGGAATCGGCTACTATCTTGAGGATGATATCAACGCCATACTTGAGGCTGACCTATCAAATATGGATCAGCTTGAAGACGACCTTCACGCGAGGGCTTTACGCTTCCGTTTGCTCCGTCACTATGGCTTCCAAATCACTCCTGGTACGTATATGAAGTATCTATATCACTTTCGTTATCATATATAACTAACATGCAAACACGCGCACGCGCGCGCACACACACACACAAACAAATAATTCTAACTTGCTACTAATTTTGTATAAGTGAAATTTTAAAAACAAAAGAAAAAAAATGTAAAACAATTTCACAAAATCATAAAACTAGGACCCCCCCCCCCCCCGCCCACCGCATGGGTGTGTACACACACACATATATATATATTTTTCATAATTAGGGACGGAGAGAAATTTTTTTTTTTTTTTTTTGGGGTATGAAATTTTAAATTTTCAAGCAAGTCCTTAAAAAATTTAGTTACATGTAAATATTAGGGGTGACCATAGCCACCCAAATCTGTTCCTTCGTTCTTGACTACATGAGATGGTAATTGAAATTTACTAATTATTATTCTGGATTATTTCACTAAGCTACACCGAAGTATGATTAAATTACACATTAAATTTTCGATTTTTGAAAATTATCTGGATAACTCTGAGATATGCATACTAAATTGTAATGTTAACGGAGATGTGAGAAAGACAAAAATGCCCTCAAATCGTTTTCTATTGAAAATTACAAATTTAACGTTCAAATTTCATAAATTACCTAGATAACTCTAGGGTGTGCATACAAAAATATTATAATGCTAATTGAGATTTGATAAAAACAAAATTCCCTGAGATCTTTTGTAATACATGATGCTTTTTCATCAAAAATGATGTTTTTTAGTAGTTTAGTTTTTTCATCGAGATTAATGATATTTGAGATATTATATATGTGGTGTATTATGAAGATTAGTTAATATGTATTTAGTGTTTTTTTGAAAAAAAAAATCAATTTTCAATGCAAATTCTAAGATTTGTATCTCTTTTTTTTTTTGGTTGGTTATAAGAAATTTGTTTGTTAAGTTAATATATAATTTTACAAAACAAACCTTATATATTTCAAAATATTACGAAATCAACACTAGACAATTAACAAAATTTTGTCAAATTTGACAAAAGGGGAAAATATGTTAAAATTTAATGATTTTCATTAAAAATCCTAACGGCAATAGACGGATGATTATATATGTATAACGTTTGTATACGTTAAGGTTATCTAGATAATATTCAAAAATTGAGTGTTTTATTTGTAATTTGATCATTTCTCAAGGTATTTGAGTATAATTATCCCTTATTATTATTATTAATTATTGTTGTTGTTGTTGTTATTTGATTTTCTTTTTTAACTTGCCAGAGTGAATATTGCAATATAGCCCCTATGTTAAGTCAAATGTGCAACAAAAACCCTATGAAAAACGATATTAGCATGAACCTCCTTAAAACCCCTAGCGAGGCCCGCCGCGGCCAGAACTTTGTGGTATCAATTATGTTCTATTGAATACATGCATACTCAGTGCAATACGTGTTTGCCTATATATGGCAAGGTAAGATTCTTGTGAACATTTTGAGGTTGGACTTTGTGACAAATCTTAGTTTGAAAGATACAAGGAGTCTCCTCTTCCGCCATCCCAACCCCCCGTAGATGGAGGCCATAAATACATATATATATATACATATATATATCTTACATATTTATTAGCGATCTATAATAAATATACACAATTTATATATTTTAAACTTATTTTTATATATCACTAATGTCAAATCTAGACCATTGATAAAAACCAAGTGCAGCATAGATCATCCATCATCATTCTTGAATAAAATCTTTACCAACTATTTTTGTCATGAAAATATTCAATAGCTGACAAACAATGGGCATGTACGTCATTTTACAAATAAAAACCTGATAAAAATTACGTATCTAGTGTGTGAAGAGTGTGAAGGTCTTTTCTGCATCATTCCTAAAATAAGAAGGGGTTTTTTTTTTCGTTTTTTTTCGGTGCACATTTCGCTTCACATAATGGAGTAAATTGCAATTTACCCTTAATTAAAACCGAAAATTCTATCTCAAAGTCTGAGGCACTTGACAATACATATATAGTACGTATATATGCCCTTAGAAATTACCCGACGCCCTAATTTGTTAAAGTGCAAATTGAAAGATTTAACTAAATTTTAACTAGTAAATTAATTTCAAATGAACCTTCATATTCAATTCATAGTTCGTATTATACTATTGTTCAATCCAATTTTAAAAAAATAAATTAAATCATTTCCTATTGCATTTAACTCTACCCGCAGACATATTCCTAAAATTCATGGACAAAAATGGGAAATTCGACGAATCTCTAGCCGACAACACGGTAGGGTTACTTAGCTTATTTGAAGCATCTTATACGGGAGCTAAAGGAGAAGAAATATTTGCGGAAGCTATGGACTTCACAAGGACTCGTCTCCAAAGATCGCTACCTCAGCTACCCGAGCAACTTCACCGGGAGGTGGCTCAAGCCCTAGAGCTCCCAAGACACCTCAGGATGGCTAGGTTAGAAGCCCGGCGATACATCGAACAATATGGCTCAATAAGTGAGCATGATCAAGACCTTTTGGAACTAGCAACTTTGGATTATAACATGGTCCAGGCTCAACATCAAATGGAACTTGCAGAAATTACTAGGTAATATATATTTGCAATGTTGTGTGTGTGTGTGTGTGTGTGTGTGTATGTGTATGTATGTATGTATGCTTTAGTTTCGTATATTATTAATGTTGTCCGAAATATTATTTTGCCTTGGAGGAATATTTTTGTGGATATTCGTTAGGGACGAAATCAAAATATTTGTTTGGGGGGGGGGGCAAAATTGAATTTTTAAAATACGGAATACATATTTTTCTGATTTAGGAATTAGGACAGTGAAATTCTAAATTTTAATAAATATACATGTGAAATACGTAAAGAGTTATGAGGAGATGGCTCCGTCAGTCTGATCAATATACTGGGGATATTATATAAGATAACAATATACTAGTTGACAAAAATGAACAAAGGAGGGCTTGTTTTTTGGAAGTACGTGCCCATTATAGATTGACTTGAGTTTTATTTCAAAATATTTATAAATTGTCTCCAAAAGCATATGTAGGATAGTTTAAAATAAAAGTTTTGCGAGCACAGTTAGGAGATATTTTTATTAAGTGTCTTAATATATATATATATATATATATATATATACACACACACATAAATAGAGGCTCTCTTTTAATTTTTGAAGGCTAAGTAATATAACCATTGTTGGGAAAATCGGGTAATTTTCCACTCAAACTACAACTAGTGAATTGTACTGATTCGATAATTTCCAGGAAAGACTACTGAGCAGTCTCCTTAGACAAAATTATCATTCCAAATAAATTCCCAGGAAAGGCTGGAGGGGTCACAAATGGTCCCACTTAAAACCCAGTCTCCTAGACAGAACTTACTTGCACAGTATATTATCACAACCTAAACCCGTGTATACATGAACAGTACCATACACGTGAATAGAAAAATACACCCAAATGAATAGTACAATACACTATAAATAAACCCGACAAATAAATATTGAATACTATACTAATAAGCGAAAAGAAACAAATCAAATGCGGAATAACTAAAAGAGATAAGGAAAGAACACACCCGAAAAATTGATAACGGAGTTCGGCCAATTATGCCTACGTCTCCGAGCACTACTCACGCAGCCTGCTCTTTTAATTTGGGAGAAGAGAGTACAAATTTTTGGGATGATAAACTAAGAAGGGAAAGAGTCCTTTTATAACATTAAGGAACTTCCCATCTTAGTTCACTAAGCAATGTGGAATAAAAACTTATGCCAAAACATAACAAATCTCCACCTTGGCATAATTTCTGGTCCCACCAAATCCAAATCTTCTCAATCAAACAAAAAACGGTCTTCGTAGTGCTTCCAATTTGCGCCTTCAGGCGCTAACTCAAATATGCAGGATATTGACCAAGTCTAAACAATGTTTAAACTTAACTTTTGTCACCACCTTGGTCATCATATCTGCAGGATTCTCCGTAGTCCGAATCTTTTGGAGAAGTATCTCCTCTTCTTCGAGAATTTCCCGCACAAAATGATAGCGAACATCAATATGCTTCGTTCTTGCATGAAAAACTTGGTTCTTTGCTAAGTGAATAGCACTCTGACTGTCACAATACACCTCAAGGTGTTTCTGACCAACTCCCAAGTCTTTTAGCAATCCTTGAAGCCAAATTGCCTCCTTCACAACTTCTGTAACTGCCATATACTCTGCCTCTGTTGTAGACAAAGCCACTGTTGACTGCAAAGTAGACTTCCAACTAATTGGCGCCTTGGCTAAAGTGAACAAGTAGCCAGTTGTGGATCGCCGCTTATCCAAGTCACCTGCATAGTCAGAATCACAATATCCAACTACACATTGACCAAGTGATTCATCCTGCTCAAACACTAAGCCAACATCTACAGTACCTTGAATATACTGTAGAATCCATTTCACAGCTTGCCAATGAACCTTGCCAGGATCATGCATATATCTACTCACAACACCAACTGCCTGTGAAATATCGGGTCTCGTACACACCATTGCATACATCAAGCTTCCAACTGCATTAGCATACGGGACTTTCGCCATGTATTCTCGTTCTTCATCTGTCTTTGGAGATAACTGGCTGCTAAGCTTCAAATGAGGAGCAAGCGGAGTACTTACAGGTTTGGTATCTTCATTTATACCAAAACGTTGTAATATCTTCTTCAAATACTGCTTCTGTGTCAGCAAAAGCTTGCCTCTCTGTCTATCCCGACTTATCTCCATGCCGAGAATCTTTTTGGCTTCTCCCAA
The DNA here is from genome assembly GCA_026212405.1 of Petrea volubilis. Lineage (NCBI taxonomy): Eukaryota > Viridiplantae > Streptophyta > Magnoliopsida > Lamiales > Verbenaceae > Petrea > Petrea volubilis. Next base: position 12,266,983 of record CM047886.1, read on the forward strand.
ATCCTTCATCTCAAACTCTTTACTCAACTGAGCCTTCAATTTGTCAATTTCAACTTGACTCTTTGATGCTATCAGCATATCATCAACGTACAAGAGTAGGTAGATGTAGGACCCATCTTGAAGTCTGCGCAAATACACACATTGATCGTATTTGCTTCTTGTGTACTTCTGACCCATCATAAACTTATCAAATCGTTTGTACCATTGTCTCGGTGATTGCTTCAATCCGTACAACGATTTGTTAAGTTTACAAACCCAATTTTCTTTACCAGCAACTTTGAATCCATCTGGCTGAGACATATAGATTTCCTCCTTCAAGTCACCGTGTAGAAACGCGGTCTTCACATCAAGTTGAGCTAGCTCCAAATTCAACTGTGCTACCAAGGCCAACAAAATTCTAATGGAGGAATGTTTAACAACTGGAGAAAATACCTCATTATAATCAACTCCCTCCTTCTGAGCATAGCCTTTAGCTACCAATCTTGCCTTGTAGCGAACATCATTCTTGACAGGAAATCCTTCTTTCTTTGCAAATACCCATTTGCATCCAATTGCTTTCTTGCCTTTTGGTAACTGTGTCAACTTCCATGTCTTGTTCTTCTCAAGAGATTGCATCTCTTCTTCCATTGCATCTTTCCATCTACCATTTTCTGAACTTCGGATGGCTTCTGGAAAGGTGGATGGGACTTCATCAACAACTGGAAGTGCATAAGCTACCATGTCAACAAAACGAGCAGGTTTCTGAATTTCTCGTCTTGTCCTTCTAACAGCAATAGAATCTGGCTGCTGTTGAGGTTCTTGGGTCGGAACCTCTTCCTCATCTGACTCTTCTTCTGCCATAGGAGAGTCACTAATGGTGCTTTTTTCTGGGCTCACCATTATCTGTTCAAACTCCACCTGCTTCGGCGTACACTCCACCTGCTGTGGAGTATCATCAATTTCTCCTTGAGTTACCTTGTGCAACATGGCAGATTCATCAAAGGTAACATCCCTGCTGATGATGGTCTTCTCTGCCTCTAGACACCAAAGGCGATATCCTTTAACTCCAGCATTGAAGCCCATAAACAAAGCTTTCTTTGCTCGTGGATCCAAGTTTGATTCATTTACATGATAATATGCAGTAGAACCAAAAACATGCAAAGAATCATAATCTGTTGTAGGTTTCCCGGACCATACCTCTAAAGGAGTCTTGCAATCTATTGCGGATGACGGCAAACGATTTACGAGATGTTGAGCATATATTACAGCCTCAGCCCAAAACTTTTTGCCTAACCCAGCATTAGACAGCATACAACGAACTTTCTCCACTAGTGTTCTGTTCATACGCTCCGACACCCCATTCTGTTGTGGTGTTTTTCTGACTGTGAAGTGCCGAACTATGCCAAACTCTTGGCATGCCTCCAGGAAAGGATCACTCTTGTATTCTCCACCGTTGTCTGTTCGGAGAACTTTGATCTTTCTTCCAGTCTGATTCTCAACTTGAGCTTTCCACTTAAGGAAAACTCCAAGCACTTCATCCTTCTTCTTCATAGTAAACACCCATACTCTTCTGGAAAAATCATCAACAAAAGTGACAAAATAATGTCTACCTCCAAGAGATGGAGTCTTGGCAGGTCCCCATACATCTGAGTGCACATAATCCAAAATACCCTTGGTATCATGGATGGCAGTGCCAAATTTCACTCTTCTTTGTTTTCCCAGAACACAATGCTCACAAAATTCTAATTTGCAAGTCTTCGTACCTTTCAACAATCCTTTCTTAGCAAGAATTTGCAAGGATTTTTCACCAGCATGTCCCAAACGCATATGCCACAGCTTTGTCGCTTCTGCATCCTTCTTGCTACTAGAAGTTGCAGTTGCTACTGTCCCAACCACTGTACTACCTTGATAGTAATACAGATTATTCTTTCTCACGCCTTTCAACATCACAAGTGCTCCTGAAGTTGCTTTGAGAATTCCATCTCGCATCATCACAACTAGGCCTTTTGACTCTAAGGCCCCCAAAGAGATGAGATTCTTCTTCAAATTCGGAACGTACCGTACATCCTTCAAAACTCTTGTAGATCCATCATGATTCCGCAGCTTGATTGAACCTATCCCAGCTGTTTTACATGGATTGTCATTGCCCATGTAAACAACTCCACCATCACGTTCTTCAAAATCGAAGAACCACTCCCTGATGGGAGACATATGGTAGGTACAACCGGAATCCAAAATCCACTCGTCTGGATGGGATGTTGAAGGTGATGCCACCAAAGAGACATCTGACTCTGCATCACTTTTGCATTCTGCAACATTTGCATCTTGCTGAGCCTTCCCTTTATTCTTCAACTTTGGACAGTCTTTCTTCCAGTGCCCTTTCTCATGACAGAAAGCACACTCATCTTTGGCAACTCTGCTCTTCGACTTTGATCTTCCTCTTCTCCCCTTTGACTGGCTCTGCTGACGACCTCTCGCCACTAATGCTTCATCTGCTGTAGCTACTTTGTTCCTCATTTTATCTTGTTTTCTCAATTCATGACTATACAATGCAGAACATACAGCATCTAAAGATACATTCTCCTTCCCATGAAGTAAAGTAGTTTCTAAGTGTTCAAATTCATCGGGAAGAGATGACAACAACATCAAAGCCAAATCTTCATCTTCAAATTTTACATCTAAATTTAACAGGTCTGCTACTAATTGTTGAAACAAAGTGATGTGTTTATTCATAGTAGTACCTGGTTGATAATCAAACCGGAACAACCTCTTCTTCATAAGGAGCTTATTCTGACCACTCTTTTTCAGAAATTTCTCCTCCAACGCCTTCCACAATTTATATGTAGAAGTCTCATTCTTGAATGCATACTTCTGCTCTCTGGACAGGCACGATCGAATTGTTCCGCATGCTAACCGATTTATGATACTCCAATCCTTATCTTCTATGTATTCTGGTTTCTTTTCTTCAATGGCGATGTCAAGACCCTGTTGGAAAAGGGAGTCCATGACCTCGCCTTGCCACATGCCGAAATGGCCAGTACCGTCAAATATCTCTACCGCCAACTTCAAACTTGACATTGGAAACCTTGCCCATGAGGACGAGGAAGTCGATGTCCCTTGTGTCATATTTGATGTAACACAATTTGTTGGTGGAACTTCTGATGCCATTACAGACTCGAATGATAGTATTCAATATAAACAAAATTACAAACAGACCTAGGACGAACCTTCGGCTCTGATACCACTTGTTGGGAAAATCGGGTAATTTTCCACTCAAACTACAACTAGTGAATTGTATTGATTCGATAATTTCCAAGAAAGACTACTGAGCAGTCTCCTTAGACAAAATTATCATTCCAAATAAATTCCCAGGAAAGGCTGGAGGGGTCACAAATGGTCCCACTTAAAACCCAGTCTCCTAGACAGAACTTACTTGCACAGTATATTATCACAACCTAAACCCGTGTATACATGAACAGTACCATACACGTGAATAGAAAAATACACCCAAATGAATAGTACAATACACTATAAATAAACCCGACAAATAAATATTGAATACTATACTAATAAGCGAAAAGAAACAAATCAAATGCGGAATAACTAAAAGAGATAAGGAAAGAACACACCCGAAAAATTGATAACGGAGTTCGGCCAATTATGCCTACGTCTCCGAGCACTACTCACGCAGCCTGCTCTTTTAATTTGGGAGAAGAGAGTACAAATTTTTGGGATGATAAACTAAGAAGGGAAAGAGTCCTTTTATAACATTAAGGAACTTCCCATCTTAGTTCACTAAGCAATGTGGGATAAAAACTTATGCCAAAACATAACAACCATTACGTGCTAATTGTACCTAGTGGCAACACATATATTTGTCTTGTGGAGAAATTAATATCAGAATCAGAATCAAATGAAATTTATGGCCCATAATTTACAATTCAACCTAGCTTAAGAATATATTTTCGTTGAAATTTTGTCATCCAACTTCAACGGAAAAGAATATATTTTCGTTGAAAACAATCAACTACTGTCGAGTTTAGGAGAACACAAGACAAAAAAAAAAATATTATTTTTCATCATTTTTTTTGTAAAAAAAAAAAGACCTAAAGAAACTAATTTATCTAAAAATATATAAATTTCTCTTCTTCTCGTGCTCCTTATACGGCTGGCATATAAAATCATGAAGTAAAGAAACGAGAATATTATTTATAAAAAAAAATTATAAAGCAAGGATACTATTAAATTAAAAACCAAATCATTAAATAAAAAGAAGAAACGAAGGCTATTATGAAATTACAAAGGAAACAAAAAAAAAAAAAAAGGAAACAAAAGAAGAAGAAAGAAGAAAGAAGAAATATTTTTAATATTTTGAATTTTTTTATTCTATATTATAAATTGTTTATTGAAATAGATCCTTTTCTATTTATGGTCCCCCATAAAACTTTATTTTCATCCTGTCACAACATTTAGTTGTGTTAATGGATGAAGAAAAACCAAGAAAGCTAGGCCATACACACTTTGATAAATATTCAAGTAGTATTTTTAATCATTAAATTAAATTAAATATATTGATATTATAATTTTATTTTTTAATATATTTTTTAATATTATTATATTTAAATTCGACAACTAAAAATATCAATTAAATAATATCCAACTAAGTATATAGAATGAAGTTTTCCCATACCCCTTTAGAGGAATATATCTGGAGTCAATCCACCATAAATCACATCACATGATAAATAATATTCCAAACTCTGTTGATAGAATTTTCTAGTAATAATAATGTATGTAGGGACATATCCATCTCTTTCGCGTTATACAATGAATAAGATATAAATATTTGAAAAACAAGGTGAAATTGTGTACAATAATTTATTAAACTCAATAACTAAAGGATATTAATTATTAAAGGTACGATGCGACAGAGATCAAGTAGGAGTTACTCACCGTTAAAAACATGATGTGACTTATCACGAATAATGTGATATTTTTAATTAATTGCGTGTTTACTGCAAACTTCATAAAAACATTTCAATAAATTTACCAAGATGTAAATAAATTATTATTATATTTAAATACATGATATTTTATCTAGTATTATCAAATTAAATTTGTGATTTATTTTTGTGATATTAAGGGTCCGTTTATATGAATTTAAAAAAGAAGTACTTCTCAAGTCATGCTTTTTTATTGAATCTTCTTTTGAAAGTCAAGTAGTTTTGTTTTTTGATGAAATAATTAAAAGTGTTTTAAAATGTACTTTTATTTGAGACTACTTTAGATAGCTTTTAGAAAAGCTATATTTTGACTTTATTTTTTTGACTTTTGCTTTTTTTTTTTTGAGAAACCAATTCAAATATAATTTTTTTCAAAATGCTTTTTTTTTTTTCATAAAATAAGCGTATAATTTTTTTTTTTAAAAAAAGCTCATCCAAACGAGCTCTAAATGTTATGTATTTAAATATAATAACAATTTATTTGGACATCTTGTAATATCACAAGGGATATATTATAGTTAAATTTTGGTGTAATTTATTGACATTTTAAAAAGAAATATTACATTATATTTGTCAAATTAGCTTATTTTTAGTGTGGTCAATAAAGATAATTATTATTACATATCATACACAACCATATACACATACAAAGTGTATTTGTGCAGGTCGGGGCCATTTGTCCCCCCCCCCGAACCACACATAGCTCCGCCAGTAAAGTCAATCATAAATAAGTAGTCGTCGAAAAAAATAATTTTCTAAAAGTTTCCCTTCAAATTATAATCTCTCTCTCTCTCTCTCTCTCTCAAGATCTCAAAAGTGTATTTACACGCTTGTTGCTTGTAGGTTTAACAACAAAATATAACTAATCTAACCAACTTTGTGGACCAATATGAATATATTTCAGATGGTGGAAACAGCTTGGTCTAGTTGACAAGTTAACATTCGCAAGAGATAGGCCATTGGAGTGCTTCTTGTGGACAGTTGGTCTCCTCCCCGAACCCAAGTACTCTATCTGCCGAATTGAGCTCGCAAAAACCATAGCCATTCTATTGGTGATAGATGATATCTTCGACACATATGGCAAAATGGACGAACTCCTACTCTTCACCGATGCAATTCGAAGGTTAATTATTATACTTTCTTTATTGTGTGGTTTTGTTACTATATATTGATCAAATTATAATATAGGGAAATTTGCAATATTTGTCTTGCGAGTTGACTGCATTTGGTTTTTTGTCCGTTTCTTTGTCAAGTTTCAATTTAAGTTCGATATTCTTAATTAAAATTGTCTTTTTTATTGATTCGAAAATTATGCTGACATGACACTAATGGATGTTATTGTGCCAACATTCAGTGACGACAAACATGTCGGTATAATTTCTTGTCCTACCCAAAAAAAAAAAACATGTCGATATAATTTTATTAATGCCACATTTGCATAATTTTGGATTCCGGAGAAATCGGATTAAAATTGCAATATTTTCAAACATATCAAACCAAAACCGGAATTTGATGGGAAAAGTACATAAACGTATGTGCGATTAACTTACAGGATAAATTTTGCATTTTTTCATTGAATTATGTAATTTGTTGTATGTTGTGATGTATGTTCATGAGATGATTGGATTTTTTGAGCAGATGGGATCTTGAAGCAATGGAGACCCTTCCCGAGTACATGAAGATATGCTACATGGCGTTGTACAACACCACCAATGAGATATGCTACAAAGTCCTCAAAGAAAATGGATGGAGTGTTCTTCCATACCTAAAATATACGGTAACATAACTTATTTTAAATTAACTTATCAAAAATTTGATTGTTTGTTATGTTATTTAACATTAAGGATCGATGAACATAGAAAATAACTTGAGGTTTGCCTCAATTACCAAAAAAAAAAAAAAAACCCTTCTTTATCTATCAAAACTACAATTACTATGTTGAAATTAATTAATAAAGTTTTTTTTTCTCTTTCTTTTGAGCAACTAAATGCTGGTGTTAATTGTAAGCCCGAACCATACTTCTAGCTACGTAATAATTGTAATTCTAATAAATAGAGAGATTCCTTGTAACTAAAGACCAATTTTAGGAAGTTTTTGGTAATTATTTATTAACATTATTACGCATGCAAGAACTATTCACATTGAGTAAATTGCTTATTGATGCATTATTAAGGTTGATTTTATCGACATGATCACTAACATTTATTTTGGTACACTATTTGTGTTTCCAAATATGCATATATAAATTTCTCAATAGAGTGTATTAATCATAGAGAAGTATTAATTTATATTAGCTTTTAATTTATTAATTAAGACGTATATCCATGCATGTATGGCAGTGGATAGACATGATTGAAGGCTTTATGGTGGAGGCAAAGTGGTTCAATGGTGGACGTGCCCCAAACTTGGAAGAATACATAGAGAATGGAGTTTCAACGGCAGGGGCATACATGGCTTTGGTGCATCTCTTCTTCCTAATAGGGGAAGGAGTCACTGAGCAAAATGCACAAATCCTATTGAAAAAACCTTACCCTAAGCTCTTCTCCGCTGCCGGTCGAATTCTTCGCCTCTGGGATGACCTTGGAACGGCCAAGGTATGTATCACATTCAATCACTCATTGTAAATACTAATAATATTGGCACACTCGATGTCTGTGCATAATAAAAAATCATATAATATAACGATATAATAACTTTTGGTGGTATTTGTCCCATCAAAATATGTTTAATTATTTTTAACAGATTTATGAAATTAATTATAAATGAAAATAAAATAATTTGTAATAACAAAAAAGAAAACAATTACAAAAAGAGTAAAAAGAAAATGATACCAAAGAGTATTTGAAGATGAAAGAAGATAGAGAGGGGAGAGGGAGGGAGAGATAAAAAAGGAAGAGAGTGAAAATAGCATAGGAAAAGATAGAGGAGAGAGAAATTTAAAAAAGAAAAAGATAAAAATGACAGACCAAAAATATTGACAGACCAAAAGTAGTTGTAAAGGGTGCTCCTCCTTTACATAATAGTATAGTTAGTATAGATACTAGTTATTGGGTGCACTTATGCATATGTAAAATAAAAGAATATATGAAAGTTATATACTTGAACTTTTTGATAAATCAAATTATAAATATAAATTAAATTTTCTATAAGAATCAAATCTTCTTAGTATTTATTAAATTTAAAATAAGTAAAAAGTGTAATAATTTAAAATGAGATAAACTTATATGATTTAATGGTGTGACATGAGAGAGATAGGGGAAGAGATGAGTGAAGAAAAAAATTGTAAAAGTAAATGACAAGAAAAGAAACATATAGTTTGAGAGAGAGAGAGAGAGAGAGAGAGAGAGTAGAAGACATGAAGTCAAAAATAAAATAACAGACCAAAAATTTGAGAGATCAAATGTGTTCATTATGAAGATCTCTTGCTTTAGTAACATAAATATGTAGCAACTGCTTGTTAAAGATATTACTTTTTAATTGTTTATGGTTTTCGGATAAGGTGATCTTTGAGTATGAATATTAGAGTTAAACCAAATTCAAATTGAAGATCCATGATCAATTTGGGTCTCAATGCGCGACATTTATTTATGAAAAGGATTTTAACGTACTAGATTTAAGAAAAAAGATTATTTTTTGTTCATAATAATGCGCATTAAAGATATTATTTATTTAATATCTTATGGACGAATATCTAACCGCAGGAGGAACAAGAACGAGGCGATCTTGCATCGAGCATACATTTATTCATGAGAGAAAAAAACCTAACGACAGAAGAGGAAGGTAGAAACCATATATTGGAAGAGATATACAATTTATGGAAAGATCTAAATGGAGAGTTGATCTCTAAGAATAGGATGCCATTAGCCATCATCAAAGTGGCATTTAACATGGCCAGAGCTTCTCAAGTAGTGTACAAGCATGAAGAGGACTCCTATTTTTCAAGTGTAGACAATTATGTTGAGGCTCTCTTCTTCACTCCACTTGTTTGATCTTTGATCCCCTTTTTCAAAAATAATTGAAGCTACTAAGTTTAGGTATTGTTGTTATTTTTATAAATAAAGTTATTGTCATAGGGTTTGAAGGAGAAAAGAAAAGTTTGAGATGATGGGAGTCATAAGGTGTGGGATTTGTACATACATACATACGACTCTATTTGATATTATCAAATGTTCTAAATGTTGGAGTATAAATGGTTTGACACAAGTTAATTTGAAAAATTATGCGATACTCAAACACATATAATTTTAGTTTTTTTCTTTTTTTTTTGTTATGTCTTTGTTTTGCACAATTGGAATGTAGACAAATGTAGACGATTCAAATTAGAAATTCCATATTTCCATATGGAAATACTAAAATTTAAGTTAAAATTTAATTGGATCTCTCTTTTTAACACTTACAAGGTGCAAATGATAACTAGGTCACCTTTATACGCAATTAGACAACTTTTCTTTTATGTGGTCAAAAATTTCATTTTGAAATATTATTTATTTTTTTAATAGAAAGGTGAAATATGTCATTTTCTTCAAATTTATTAGAACGAAAAAAAATAATTATTACATCAGATAAAAAGGCTTTGTTTGATTTGGTTTTCAATATGTTCTCTAATTAACTCTCAAGAACAGAATCAAGGATGTTCCTGCCTAAAGTTTCAACATTTCAACTTTTCTATTTATGCTCTAGGGTCGAGGGTTTTCTAGTATTCTATCATGACTCTACAATATTTCTCCTAGTTCTTCTACTTATATCACAATTAGTGTGATTTTATTGTCGTTATCCTTTTTTTAACTGTTTTTGTCACAATTATACCGGAACTTTCTGTATCGAACATGATTCTATCACAAGTAGATCATGATTTTATTTTTCTTCGCCCCGTATCTAATTTTGTTGTCGTTACACTATTATTTATGTCAGACCAACTTGTGACTTTCTTTCTATTGTCTATCATGGTTCAATAATGATTTATATATTCTATCTCATACCTTCAAGATTTCATCGTATACTCTTTATGAGAAAAATGCAATAGTAGTCCCGTAGTACATATGTTTTTGCAAAAGTGGTCCCACGGTACCTGAAATATGCAAAAATGGTCCCACACTTTAACGGTCGTTGGCAATAGTGGTCTCTCCGTTAAATTTTTTAACAAAATGAGCACGTGCCAAGCACGTGTCCGTTAAATCTGACCAAGTTGACCACTGCACACGTGACTTGGAGGGCAAGGTAGTTGACTTGGACCTTTTTGGAAGGAAACCAACCCTTATAAGTCGTTGGGAACCCTAATATCTATAATTCCACATCTGAAATAGTGAAAAGAAATAATACATCTTCTTCCTTTCAGGCTCACCATCTCGTCTTCTTCCTCAAGCTGGAGTGATGGGGGTCGAACCTATTTCTGTGGCGAGTTTGCTCGTTTGTGGACTTCTTGGACCGACGATAATCCGGCAGGCAAGTTCTTTGGTTGCTCGTGCTATGGTCGCAGTGCTCATTGCAAATTTTCCCAATAGTATGATGGACCAACATGTGAGAGAGGAAGAGCTGCAATCCCAGGATTAAGGCGCAGGGTTGAAGAATTGGAAGAACAAATTGTTGAGAAGAAAGCATGTTTGGAAACAATGAAATTCGAAATTGAACAACTTCAAAAAAGGAGGAATCTTTATCTTGTTTTGCTTGTACTCTCATGGCTCCCTGTTTTCGTGAAGTGGATTGTGTAAAATGTTTGTATGGTGGCCCTGGAATGGCAGATATGTTGGTGCTCTATTTTTAGCAGTTTAGCATATGTAGTTGCTGGTGGTGTTGGTGCTCTATTTTTCTTGGCATGTTTTGTTATATGTAGTTGGTGGTGGTGTTGGTGCCTTGTTTTTTGTCATTTCTTCTTATATGTTTATATTTTTGTAATGGACAAGCAATGTCAATGGAAGTTTGGGTGATATGTGTTGGTTGGATGATATGTTTTTGTCATCTTTTTTATATTTGTGTAATACTATGAAAAATGACATGGCAATCCCAATTCACACTAACTAGAAGAGTAACAATTCCACACTAATTAAAAGAAACACATTTCACAGTAATTAAGAGAGATGCAAATAGAAAAAAGAAATACACATCAAAACAAATTATCCATTAGTAAGGGTGAATTGTTTGTTACAACCCTTTACAAAAGAAACCATGATGCTTAAACTTTATGGTTGAATCATTCACTACTAGTTACAAGTTGTTTAATGGCTGTGCAAAAAATTAAAAACAAATTCATACATTATTGATTCAAAAATTGGACAAAATCAAATCTTGGATGTCACAAATCATCAAGATTTACTCTTTCCTACACTTTTCTTCGTTTGATTGTTGGAAGTTGAATCCACAGCTACGTTCAAATTTGAAAGGGTAACAAATTTTCTACCCCCTTTCACTATGATTGGAAATGGGGTTACTGTGTTGTTGTTTGCTACCATTTGTTGGTGGAACGTCATAGGTGAATGACCTCTAATCCTAGCCCCTAAATGCAGTTTTGCAGTTCTTGTGAAGTCTCTCCTGGCAATGGATAACAACTTAGTGGCAAAATAGGAGTTGGTGACCTCACTTATGGTGCTTTAAAACTTTTTTTTTGGCTTTGCCTGCATAGAAGTGTCTCATTTTAAATATAGTAAACGATCTAAATATTGAAAAGGCATGCTTACTTTAACATGTGCAGGTATTGGTGGGGCATTTGTTGTTGTTGGTGGTGGTGGTACATTCACTGTTCCATTTAATGCATTTAGGAGTGTTCATTTGGTTTTAACCGAACCGAACCGTGCGTTCGATTCGATTAACCGAACTAGTCGATTATTTAGACACTGAACCGAAAATCGAACCGAACAGCCATTGGTTCGGTTCGGTTCGGTTCGATTTTCGGTTATAATCGAAAATCGACATTCATTTATAAAAAAAAAAAAAATCTATAGCAACAGCAGCTTTGTTTGTGCCCTTGAGCCTGAACCGACTTTGAATTACAAAAACACCCCTGCCCAAGATGCAACAGCTCTGTTTGTGCCCAAAAAGTGTCCTTCACATGGTTTGAAAATTACAAATACTCCCTGGCAGTTGTGAAAAATAATATAACTCCCCCTAACAAAAGCAACCCTTATAAGCACTCCACCACAACAAAGAAGTCTCAAATAAACAAGCTCTAAACATCCCACAATTTATACGCAAAACTAGCCACAACACACAATTATACATCATTAATCATTCGATAACTAAAATCCAAACTTCAATGTTCAACTTCAATTTGTGACACAAGTCTCCAACTCTCCATATTCAATCAATTACCATATTCTAAAATTCAAGATAATTTGACCATTTAAAAATCTTCACATTTGTAACTCCACCAATCTAGCTCGTTGGTCGACTCATAATCTCACATACATCCATCATCGTCCATTCGTCCTACAAATAGTCATGTTTAAATTTTAATAGTTAAAATAACGAAACAAAGGTAAATTGAAAATGCAAAATATAAAATAAAATAAAATAAAATTTATTGAAATATAATTATGCCATTACCTTTCACAAGCCGATAACTACCGACTCAACTCCAATACTTGAAACCGCTTCTATAGAAAATGCACGCATCAAATTATTAGAAAAAAGTTTAAATGAACAACCGACATCATTTAAAAGTAATGAAATTTATATGTATACCTTCTTCAACTTTTTCCAATTGCCCATATTCTTCCTCAACCGGTGGCTTTGGAAGTCCATTGCGAAGCCAATCTTAAGCACAAATGAGTGCCTGAGACATTCTTGGAGTCAATGAGGCTCTAAAATCATCTATGATACGCCCAGACGTACTAAATGTCGACTCCAAAGCAACAATGGATATGGGCATAGCAAACAAATCACGGGCCAATCTTGCTAAAATAGGAAATCTGTAGGCATTCATCTTCCACCATCCAAGAACATCAAAATCGGGGACATCTTTCTCTTTCTTTTCACTCAAATATGTATCCAACTCCAATTCACTCTCAAAATCTCCATCCTCATCTCAGCATTGCTTACAATATGCTGCCATTCTTTGAGCCCTCACCTCCAACCTCTCACTATTGATATCAGAGTCATATACACAACCCTCAGCAGTTTCAGATCCCTGTGTTGTTGGTCTTACCGTCCCGTACAATTTCTTATACTCTTCAAATATTTCTCCAAGAGCTTCAGTGGCTTGAGTGCACATGTCCACCCTTGATGTACCTAGATACATTTGCTTAAGAGTAAATTTGACATACCCCAATTTATGCTTCGGATCAAGAGCCACAACAACAAACAACTTGTTCATCTTCAGAGGATCTCCCCAATACTTATCAAACTTCATTTTCATTTTTTTGCAAGATCAGACAATTGCTTATCACTACCCCCCTGCCATCGCTTAATCAAAGCATCAACATCACTTATTTCATCCGTAAACACGTTAGATGTCACAAATTTTGAACCAGAAACGCGGATCGTCAACTCATAAAAATGTTTCAAACATTTAACCAACCTTTCAATCACAAACCAATCATTAGCTCTAGGAAGTCCTATCCTACCATAACAACCATCTTTAGCAAAATAATCATGGAACACTTTTTCATATATTTCATAATGATCAAACACGCCTCGAAACACAAAAGCAGTCTCAAGCATAAAATAACACAAGTTCCAACGTGTAGGACAATCAAGACTCAATAATTGTTTAGATGGTACCTGTTCTTCGCAAGCATACTCCTTAAATTTCCTCCATCTAGCCGGTGATTGCCTCAAGTATCTCACCACTGTTTGAACTTTCTCAACAAAACTACCAACTTCTATAAATCCATCTTTAACAACAAGATTAATAATATGAGCAACACATCTCATATGTAAATATTTCCCATCACATATTGCTTTTTTCCATGTCAAAAACCTTCTTCTCAAATACGCAACAGTGGTATCATTTGAAGATGTATTATCAATTGTAATAGTAAATATATTCTCTATCCCCCAATCAAGAAAACATTTTTCAATCAACAACCCAACATCTTCACCTTTACGGCTAGCACAAGGAACAAAATTCAAAACTAACTTAACCAACTTCCATTGATCATCAATAAAATGGGCAGTCAAGCACATATATTTAATTTTCTGATTTGAAGTCCATAGATCAGTGGTAAGAGACACTCGCGCCCTAGATTTTTTAAAGAACTCCTTTAATAAGCTCTTCTTATTGTAATACAATTTGTAACAATCTCGAACAACCGTAATTCTAGATGGAACAACAAATTAGGACATGCGATAGACACAAACTTCCTAAAATCTTCACCTTCGACAAATCTAAATGGCAACTCATCGATTATGATCATTTTCGCAAGAGCTTCCCTCGTTCCTTCTTGATCAAATTTGCCAGAGGCACTTACATGAGAAGACATGTCTCTTAAATCTAC